>BPLR01016077.1:0-47146 GCA_021605095.1 Caerostris extrusa | reverse complement strand
AGTGGATTATTAATGACATACAAACATCCATGGCACCACTTCTGGCTTTAACTTCCCAAACACTCCTACCATTTGAGCATAAATACTTGGCTACCCTGTGCTCCAAACTAAGTTACCTTCTGTGCAAAATATTTATTAATAGCTTATATTTTTAATGAAATAATGAAAATAAATAATTTGGGCAAATATTTACTTTATTATTTAAATAATTTATTTTTTAGATCATTTTTAAAATATTTTCCATCTCTACATAAGCTTTGTAGAGGGGATATTTATTTAACAATTTCCTTTTCCCTCTCATTTACCCAAAAGGAACATCTCCATTGCACAATCAAACATTATTGGTAAAGTGTGAATTGAAATTCAACCGAGATGAATCAGTTTCTGCTTTCCAAGTAGACTTGTAATTTTCAAGGCGCACTAAACAAAACAAGACACGAGAAATTCACATCAATTGCAGCCGCCAAGCCGGAAAAAAAAAATCTAAGGTGACCACTTTAAACTATTTAAAGTTCAATACCCAATGAAACATAAAGCGTGACTCTAGTCCAGACAGAGAAAATTACATAATAGATTTTGTGTTGCGATATTTTGACATAATTACGTGCTTTGCGCTTCACGACTTGCCATTTAAGAGCAGAGGAACTATTAAAGTACTGGAATTTAGAAACGGTGCTCAAATAAGAGTACTTTTGTTTTCAAACACCCACATGCTGAGATCTTGACTACCAGAACATTTAAAAGTTGAATATTTAGATTTTATGACCTCCAGGTAATATGTCCTTCCGGACGTAATAGGCAGCGGAGTATTATTTTTTTGAAAGAATAATGAATTTCCTTGATTGTCTAATATCTATAACGACTTCAAAATAATTGGTAGCGCTAACTTATCTGTTGCATCTTTTCGGAAATAGATCTAGTTAACATGTTTGAATGGGATTTAAATTGTACAAATTAAAAAATTGTAGAAAAGATTAACCCAGATTCATATAGTTAGTATTTGTTAATATTATGTGCTACAAAAGGGGTATAGCTACTCCAAATTTTCTTTTCTTAAATTCAGGAGATTTTAACTTTTTCTTTTGTCATGGTTGTTATGTAACATAATAGATAGTTAGTTTTAAATTTGATGAAAATTTGGTGGCTATTACATTGAATTTTTCTTCATATTGTTTTCATTGCATAAAGGCATAAGAAATCGTTTATGGTGGAATCATATGTAGATATTTTTACTGGAATTTTTCCAGCATTAAATTCCCAATCTGCATTTTTATTTTGTCTCAAAAAATTTACCAACATAAGAATGTGCTGTAAATATAACTACTCCCAAATTTTTCCATTTTCTTCTAACTTCAGTCTGTTTTGCGTCTCTGTCATAGCAGTTGCGTAAGATTGTTATTTCTTTAATTGATGAAACTTAGTGACTATTACAATGATTTTTTTGTTTTCATTGCATAAAGGTATAAAGTGATCAATTTTGTGGAATAATCTGTAGACTTAATAAGAAGATATTTTTACTTGAATTTTTGTAACTTTAAGTTCACAATTTTCATTTTGTTTCAAAAACTTAAAGTAAGAAAAGAACTACAAATATAGCTACTCCAAATTTTTCTTTTTCTTAATTTCAGGAGGTGTTTTTGTCTATGCTACAGCTGTTATGTAATCGACAGTTGTTTTTAATGGCTGTTTAGACATTTAATTTTTTGTTTATATTGTCTTTATTGCATTAAGGCATAAAGTGATCAATTGTAGTGGAATAAATATGCAGACATTATTTATTAATTAGATATTATTAATTTTTTTTAACTTGAAATTCACAATCTTCATTTTTATTTTATCTCAGAAAATTTACCAACGTAAAATAGATACTTTTAAATGTGACAGCAGAAAACTATATAATATACTAATTTGTAATGTAAATTAAAAACACAGAAGTTTAAAAGATTTTCTAATTTTGAGTGTTTTTGTTTTCTTATTATCCAAGACTCGAAACATATTCCATGTCCTTTATTTTTAGTGATATCTTTTTTATTTTGTAAAAATTTGCTCAAATTTTTATGTAGAGAATTACTTGAATTAAATATCCTTTATAATGTTTGAGGGTTTACTTTCGAACTGTAGAAATACGTCTCCCTGTTTTGATAAAGAAATTAATTGTTGAACCAACATACTTAAGAAATTAAAAATTTAAAATATTAATAAATTAAAATAACATAATTTAGATAAAATGATATAATATTTTTATATAGAAAATTAATAGATTTCTGTTAAAATTGTGATTGTCATTAAAGTAAAATTAGATTAATTCAATTTATTAACACAGATAAAAATAATTTAATTTATTTTAAGTTCTGTATTTTTAAAATTAATTTTTAACTTTATTTTGTAAAAAGTCTTTTGAAATTTTTTAGATGATACTTTTGATGAAATATGTTTTTACATTTATTTATATTTTATGTTATTAAATAAATAAAGGTTTATAATTAAAATATGAATCTCTTCTAAATATAGAAATAAACTTATCTCTTTAATTTTTCATTCCCCCTAAAAAAAATATTCGTACTAAAATAAATAATACTTTTAGTAAATAGCACATGTTTTATCAACATAGTTTTTCTGATATTAAAATGATATTTAAAAAAAAAAGGAAAAGCCAGGATTAATTTCTATTTCGAGTTAATTTTCGTTCTTTCTATATTTTTATTTCTAATTTTTTAACAGAATATCGAGTTAAAAATTGTTTAATGGGCTTATCAGCTTTGTTAACATAGGATTAAAAAAATTATTGGAAAAAAAGTAATGATATTAAAAGATATGTAGTAAAAATCTGTAAAGCCATTTATTTTACAGTTACTTGTAAATACGATGTAAAAATTTTTATCCTAAAGCTTTTTAGTTAAACTTAAGGGAAGTGCTTGATAGAAAAACTCTTCTCTGTTAATTCTCTAGAGTAAATATTTGCTTATTGCAGAAAGTTTAAGAACAAATGATTTCTAAAAGAAAGAATTTCATACGCATAAATATTTTCGCAGTCGAATTTTTTCTGTTGAAAAAAGTTTAACGGAACTATGAATTCTAAATTTTAAAAACAAAACAAATCTGCTTTATTTTTAGCGCTTATATTTGTTTTCATTTATGAAACCCCATAAGGATTAAGTAGTTTTTAAAAGATGTACAGTTTAAAATTTTTTTTATTACTAGATAGTTTCATCGTAGAAATGTTATGATAAAAATAGCGTCACTTGAAATGCATAAATATTTTTTCGTTAGTTGTATAAAGTTGTTCATGAAAGTTTCTTGTATTTTAAATGCAAAAAAATATACATTATGTTATTTAAACTTAGAACTCAAATATTAACAGTCATAGTTTAAAACAAACCCCGTTTTCTTTATCAAGAAGAAACAAGATGCATTTGCTGTAATTTTTAAAGAGAATAAATTTGGATAATATGCTTAAGCTTTAAGTTAAAAATTCGATGCATGAGACATTAAACAACAAAAATGTGTTTTTTATAATATTTTAGAATGATATAAACGTTGTTCTATATAAAACAAACCATTACATTATTATGTCATATATAAACTCATGTTTTTGTGAAAAAATTGTAATACCATGAAGGACTTACGCGAGTGAGCTGAAATTTTCAGGAAATGCAAATTAGCGCATGATACGCAAATGATTAGAATTTCAAATCCGTAGCGCATGCGTATGCTGAGCAGCGCCCTCTGAACGGCGGGTGGATCCGAATAAATAGACGGCTGTAGCAAGGCGTGTATGGTTATCGGTGGTTATCTGCTAGTGGTAAACGTTAGCTCAATCGTTACTTATGCCTTCCACGAAAGAGAGCGAGATTTGAACAACTTACAGAGTTTGAACGGGGAGAATCATCCGCCTTCGTGAAGCTGGATTGTATTATCGTGCAGTAGCCGCTCGTGTCAGCGTAACAGTAGCACAGTGATGCGTCTTTGGAAGCAGTGGACGGACGAGTGTCGGAGAACTCGGAAATCCGGGAGTGGATCCCGAATGTGACGTCAGCTCGCGATGATAGACACCTGGTCCGCATGGCGCTGACGGACCGTACAGCTTCCTCTAGACAATTGGCAGCACAGTGGTCAATAGCTACAGGTGTTTCATTGTGTGCTTCATCAATTCGTAGACGTCTGCTACAGAGTGTACTGAGCGCGCAAGGACTCCTTTGTACAGGATCCCTCTCACGCTAAACCATCGCCGCCTGCGGCTACAATGGGCCTCCTCAGCATAGAGACTGGCGTGCTGATTGGGCAGGGATGTCGTGCTTTCTGACGAATCCCGCCCAATCCTTGCCAATCTACAGCCCCAAGCTGTTCCCTTCCTTCAAAGCTTACCAGGCGCTGTATTTCAACAGGACAATGCCCGCCCTCATATCGCTAGGACTGTTCAATCCTTCTTCGCAACGCGCGGCAGGTACAGCTTCTTCCTTGGCCTGCGTATTCCCCCGTATATGTCGCCGATTAAACATGTGTGGGATTTCGTTGGTCGGCGTCTCGCTCGTGATATTTGGGTAATATGGAATGCTCTTCCTCAGGCAGACATTCAAAATTTGTTTGACTCCATGCCACGTCGTGTAGCAGCACTTTTGCTGCGCGGGGTGGCTACACAAAAATACTGATTCCGATCTCTTGTTATTGTTTGTTTGCTTTGAACATTTAATCATTTATTTGTACCACTACCACTCAACTGTGTATTAAATTTCATTCAATTATGACGATTCCTTCAGGGTGTTGCAATTTTCACAAACATGAGTTTATATATATATATATCAGTTGTCATTTTATTATATACCCTAACATTTAGCACGGTAATCTCTACAAGCAAATTGGCTGTAGAATAAAATTACATAAAATCTATCCAATTTATCTAATAAAGCTACAAAAGAAAAGTATAAAAGTATCCAATAAAACTACCATAGCATTTGCAATGCTAAAACCGTAAAATATCTCATATTTACCCTTTTAATTAAAAAGAAGGAAAGAAGAAATGAGCATAAACTACAGCAAAGCAACACAATTGAAATCCATTTAATATACACAATAATCAAAAGGATGATCGTCAAAAATTGCAAAGGCAAATAAAAAAAAAAAAAAGGACACAGCCATTGTCAATTGCACAAGTCATTACACGCCAATTGCACAATGAAACCAGTGCAGTGCTAAAACCCTAAAGTACATCACATTCACACCTCTTTAATTAAAAGGAAGTAAAGAAGAAATTGTTTAAGATCCGAATTGAGTATAAGCTACAGCAAAGAAATAAAACTGAAAACCATTTAATAAACACAATAATGAAATGTTGATCGGCAAAAATTGCAATGGAAAATAAAAAAAATGCACAAGCTATGGTCGTTACACGAATTGTACAATATAACCATCCTAGTATTTGAAAGGCTAAAAACCTAAAGTAACTCACATTCATACTTTCTTTGTATAAATGGAAGGAAAGAAGAAACTGTTTGAGATCCGAAGTGAGCATAAGCTGCAACAAAGCAACGAAACTGAAAACCATTTAATAAACACAATAATCGAAAGGCTGTTCGGCAAAAATTGCAACGGCAAATAAAAAAAAACGTACGCAAGCTATTGTACTCTAAACGTACGCAAGCTATTGTACTCTAAACGTACGCAAGCTATTGTACTCTAAACGTATGCAAGCTATTGTACTCTAAACGTACGTACGCTATTGTACTCTAAACGTACGCATGCTCTTGTAGCTAAACGTATAAGCTCTTGTAGCTATTATACGCAAGCTATTGTCGTTACATTCCAAATGTACAAAAATCTATCATAGCATTTGCTATTCTAAAATTCTAAAGTACCTCACATTCACACCTCTTTAAATAAATCAAAGGAAAGAAGAAACTGTTAATAGTGAACATAAACTGCAATAAAACAATGAAATTGAAAATTATTTAGTAAACACAATAATCAGAAGGTCGATCGGCAAAAATTGCTATGGCAAACTAAAAGTTACATAATATTTTGTACAAAATATACAGTGGCAGCGTATGAAAACATGTTGTTCGAAACATTCGTAAAACCCGATAGAAATTATAAAAACCAAAAATTGTCAGTCAAAATAGTCAAAAATAGTTCTCTTACTTAACTTTTTGAAATTTTGAATCTTACACGAAAATTGAAATAAAAACTGTAATGTCAAACATTTAAATAACGTAAGATATTCCTTAAAATTAATTACCACCCCATACGTTACTTTCACGTTCAAGAAAGCTTTTATTATTCCACAAACAGCTGAGCTTAGGCTACCATTTCCCAAGTTTGATGCATCTCGCCGCTAAGTAAAGCGCTATTATACATCTGAGTCACGCTAATAATTCATTAGACGATTCATCCATCATCGTTCACACGCGTCTATTTAAATTATACGAACTATTAAGGATGAAAATCGCGAACGAATCGCATTCAAGCTGTCACGAGTTTAAGTTTTCAATCATTTTATGAGCGATTAATTTTTTTTTATAATTCGGATGGATTTTTATGAAAATGTTACTGAAATATTGTTTTTGTAGCGGTTGTGGTTGAAATTATTGAAGCGTTCTAAACATTCTAGGAATATGCTATTCAATTGCTTATTTTGTATGCAACACGAAATATAGGTAGTTGTTTTCGCTTACTAGTAAACTTAAGTATGATTAATAAGTATAAATTGCATTTATTTATAACTTCAGACATATTTTGTCTGAAAGAAAATATATATCAGGGTTCGTAAACATGTCTTTTATTTCAGGGGAATACATCTTAAAAATTTTATTTATTGTAAATATCCAATATATATGATAATCTTAAATGAAAAACTATTTATAAAAGGAGAACAAAACAAATATTATTCTGACGAGGTTTTAGTTTCATAACAGAAGATAAATCATTTAATAAAATTAAATATAATTTGTTCTGAATATATCATTTCTTATTTAGTAAGGTTAATTTTAAGAATTAAAAAAAAAATCTGCACTCTAAGTTACTAGAAAAAACTTGGCTTATTTTATATACAATACGAAAAATAAATAGATGTTTTCAGTTACTAGTAAACTTAAATATGATTACTAAATATAAATTGCCTTTATTTCTAACTTGAGACATGATTTTGTTTAAAGATAAAAAAATAATATATATATATCAGGGTTTGTAAAAAGTTTTTTTTTTTAGAGGAATACATCTTAAAAATTTATTTATTATAAATATCCAATATATATGATAAACGTGAATCAAGAACTATCTAATAATTTTTTCTTTTCTTTTATTTGTAATTGGTAATTTTGTTATATTTGTAAATATATTCTAGGCAATTTTCGTTGTTTCAACTGTATTTATCCTGTAATATCGGAGATGGAGCCCCCAGGGGCTAAATAGCTCCAAAAGAATACGTCAACCAGTTAAGAACTATTTATTAAAGATGAACAAAACATTAATATTATTCTGATGATGTTTGCTTTCATAAAATAAAACAAATCACCTCAAAAAATTAAATAAAATATAGCTCTGAATAATTTATCTCTCATCTAGTAAGGTTAAATTTAAGAAGTTAAAAAAGCATTTTAAGTTACTCAGAAAAAGAACTAATGATTGTTTTCCATTGCAATAATAGTAGCTTTTGATGTTATTTCTTCATAAATTTAAATTTCGCCTTGTTCAACAAAAGAAATAAAAGTAAAAAAAAATAATAAAAGATCGTTCTATCTTCATGAAATTGGAAATATGTGAATAGAATACAATTAATGAAAGTTGTTTATTACTATTTTATTTCAATACGAATATATTCGGCGTTTTATTTTTTATATATTCAGTTTTCTTTGATTACATATCAAAACAAATTCCATCGACTTATTTTGAAAACTTAAAAAAAAAAAAAAAAAAAAAAAAAAAAAAAAAAATTAAACATGTAATTTATGAAACGTAATGCAGATCATTCCAGCGCAATCTCATAATTATAGTATATCGCCTGTTTATAGGATTTTATAATAATTCTGATAATAAAAAATTTAATTAGTATTTTCGTATACAATCCTTTTTTTATCATTATTTGATTTAAACAATTAAATTGATGAAAGGTAATTTTGTCTAAAGCAACAACAACAAAAGATTGAGAATGAAAGCAATTTAAAAAAGTTCATTTTAAAATAAACATGCACTATTTATTTTATCTCAGCCTGAATATTTGCATATATAAAAATTAAGATTTAAAAATATAATTTTTTGAAATTTTGCTATAAAATTCTTTTATTTTAATCAAATTAAAACGAAAATATACAAATATATTTTAAAAATAGTTTTGTCCAAGCCTGAGATTAATATGAAATGGGTTTGAGATCAACAAGTTTTGGTATTTCAACAAGATCGTTATCATTAACTTCAACTAATGAATCCTTTAAATTTTGTTATTAAATTATACAAATGAAAATGAAATTGAATTCAGTTAGAAATACTCTATTCAAAAATTAGCATTCATCTTACCCATTTTGAAATACGCTTGAGCAAACCAGAGATCAACAGTCTTTGGTATTTCAACCAGACAGTCATTTATTAACTTTCAATGAACAAGAACACTCATTGCCCTTGAAACCACTTGCAGATTCTGAAAGCAGCAGAAGTTCTTCAAAATTCTCACTTCAGTCTGACCTACTGACACGGAGAAGCCAAACCTCAGAGACCAACCTTACTGTGGTTAATACGGATGTTGACCTATACCGGAAACCTACGCACGCATCACTTATGGCCTTGTCCGTGAGTCATATTAGATCTGCACAAGAAGAACTACAAGAGATGAACGTGAACTTCTTTATTGTTATATTTATATATCTTTGTTATTGTTGTTAGCAGAACCATTTATTGTATGAAACAGCCAGTGAGCGTCATATTAAATGAGAGATGGTAGTTGAAATGTGCACTTTCTCTCAACACTGAATAAGTAAATAATTTTCATTTTTTAAAGTATATTTTAATACTGATATTTAGAAGAGTAATATCTATATTTTTTGAGCTAATATAAAATTTAGAGAATTTAGAGAATATAGAGTTTTGAAGCTTATAAAAGGAAGCTAAAAAATATAGAGTTTTTGAAGCTTATTTGATTAGTCAATGTCAAGTCAATATGTAGTCATACATAATTGACCATAAAAAATTGTTTATCAATGTACTTTTTATATTAAGCTCGATAAAAAATATATATTCATATTTTACTAATTTTTTGGTTTAATAATAATAAATAGTTTCTTTTTGTCATTAATTATTTTACTACTTTTTAAATATAATTTTCTTGCCTATCAGATTGCATAGTATGCAATTTTTCTGTTTAATGTAATAAAATTTTACTATAATATCATGTTCATATCCTGATCAAGTTCATATTATGATCATGTTCATATCATGTTCATAATGATATATAATCATATCATATTCATATCCTGCTCATAATGATATCATTAACATGTTCAAATCATGATTATGTACATATCAATCAAAAATTCTCAAAATTTATTTAAGTAAGTATTAAATTTAATTAAATAATGATATAATAATCTAAAATTTATATCTTATTTTTAATTGCAGTACAATTTGAAAATTTGAAATTTATTTGTTTTTGTGTAGAAAATATAAATATAGAATTTACCCACGAAGTCACAAGACAATTTTTTTTTTCAATATTGTAATGTAAAATTCTATCATAACGTAACATAATATAGTAAACTTTGGCATATTTTTATATAAATATACATAAATTATATGGATAAAAACCATCAAACTACTTTCTACTTTCTTCAAATTTTTTTCAAATTTTATATATATACATATATATATGTATATAAATTATAAAGTATGTCAAAAGTTATGTATGTTAAGGTAAAATAACCCAAATTTATTTCTAGCGTAGTAAAGAAAAATATAGTTCTAAATCGTGGTTTAAAAATGTAATGCAGTTACGTGTAAGAAAATTTTATTTCTTATATCATATTCAGATTGCATCCAATGCCTCTATAGTATATAGATCACTGACCTACATGCACAAGTATTTCAAGTAGTAGTTATTTTAATTAGCATCAGAAATACCACTCAAAGGAAAAGCAGAGTCATTTTAGTGGAGAAAACGAAGGTGAATTGGAATAATTACTGTTTAATCTGAAATTTATATTCAAAGCTGTTGGGAGCTCTAAAACACGTTTGATTTAAAGTGGAGAAAAAGATGATGCATGTAATAATTATGTTATAACAGGACGAAATAATAATTAATATAAAGTAAGTCGTCGTATTGCTGTAAAAAGTGTTACTCTAGTGAATTTAAATTGAAGTAGAAGATAAAACTTTATTACATTGTTGTTCTGTAACTTCTGTTTGGTGGATAATAAAAGTACTTAAAAACCTCCCAAATGTATGGAATAAAAATTTAGTAATTTTATATATTAAATGAATGAAAAATAAAAGCAAATCCCTAGATTATAAGATGTTTTAAAGTTTAAACTGGCTATTAAAATATTTTACGTGGATTTCAAAAAAAATTTCACGTGGAAAAAAATATACTTTTCTTAAATTAGAACTTTCAATCTACAAAATATTCCTAAATAAGCAAAATTATGGGTTACAATTAGCAGTATTTGTAATTTTCCTTCAATTTTGTTAAATCTATTTATAAATTATTAATATGAATTTTTTAAATCAATTTTGGACTGTGTTAAACAGCAATTTTATCGAAAATATATTTATTTTATTATGAATCAATTGCGCCTGAATTGTTTTAAACAGTCCCGGCGTTGCCATGGATGTTTGTAGTGGTTCGAAAAAACCATATCCCGGTCTAATAGGATCGTAGAGCGTTGCGTTTATTATGAATTAAAGTGAGTAACGTCTGTGCAGCGCTTGCCTTAAGGCATCTAAACCAAGCTGTCAAAGCTGCATTAGAAAGAAAAAAAATTATGAATAAATTAATTCTAGTGTTTCTGGCCACAAACTGCAAATTAAAAGACTAAATGCATTTGAATGAAGATTGTTGAAATAAATATTTTCTGTACACATTATTCGCATGAATCTTTTATTATAAGCTTTAATTTAATGTAAATTTATTTTTTTTGTTTAGGCTTTTGGTATCAGAAATCTTCTACTACTGCTTTATGTTTTTTTTTCTCTTTTATTATTCTGCCTTTGTAGTGTGCAGGTTGGATAATCAGATTATAATTGAAAAACTAAATATTTTTAAAAATTCTTAATTCTCTTTTGCAAATTAAGTTTTCATCTATCAAAATTTTAAGTGTTCTTTCAAAATATTCTTTTATATATTTTTTAAACTATGGAAAGGCATAAAATAATTCGCATCTTATAAATAGCGAAATTGAAAAATACTGGCACAGTAATTAAGCACAAATAGAAATAACTTCTTTTCTTTTGCATTTATTAAATTCTATCTTATCTTACCACATTTGCCTTTTAGTTATTTGATTATAATCTTTTAAATTTTTCTATCTTGTGACTTAAAAATTTTAAAAAATTTAATTTGCAAAAGAGAATTAAGATTTTTAAAAATATTTAGTGATCCATTGAAAACAAATTTATAATTTACATTTTATTATTAAGAGGTTTATTTCAAGCCTCTTTTTAATTAATAAAAAGGAATGCCAATTTTGTGCCATTTTTATCTTAGGTAGCTACAATAAAAAAGCTAAGCAAATTTAAAACAAAGGTATCCTCATAAACACGTATAAATTTAAGAAACATTAATAAATTTTACACAGCGTATAAATTTAACTCGAGTTTCATCTAAAATTTAAAATTTTATCAGTGTTTTTAACAACAAGGTTTTTGCGTACATAAATTTATTTGTTTAAAAATAATTTTAAACTGGATTTCATAGGAAAGAAGTTTCATTTGCATGAATAGTCGATCAGTATTTTTTTTTTTTACTAAAATTGTTGGCAAACTTTCTCTTACAATAAATGTTTTGGTGAATATCTTTCTTCACTAAAATCAGATTTATAATTTACATTTAAGCTTTAAAATCATCTTTTAATTTATAAAAAGAATGGAAAATATTATCTGCCATTTTTATCTTAGTCACAACTCAAAAAGTTACCCAAATTTAAAACGAACTATAGAAAAGCACAAATTTAAAAAAAATTTTATCAGTATTTTTAACTCAACAAGGTTTTTAGCGAACATAAATCACAGTTTGTTTAAAAATAATTTTAAAGTGGATTTCAAAGGAAAAAATTTACATGAATAGTCAATCAGTTTTTTCTACGAAACTAAAATTATGGCAAACTTTCTCTTACAATAAATTTTTTGATGAATATCTTTCTTCACTAAAACAGATTATAATTTAAATTTTATTATTAAAAGATTTTTTCAAATCCTCTTTTAATTTATAAGAAGAATGGAAAAATATTAGCTGCCATTTTTATTTTTGATAACTACAACAAAAAGTTATCCAAATTTAAAACTAAGGTATATTCCAGAAAGCACAAATTTAACTTGAATTTCACCTAAAATTTAAAAAAATTCAAAACTTTTATCAGTATTTTTAACCGACAAGATTTTTGAGAACATAAATATGCTTGTTTAAAAATAATTTTAAAATGGAACTTTAAAGGAAAAAAAAATGAATAGTCAATCAATATTTTTTATTACGAAACTAAAACAATTGGTAAACTTTCTCTTACAATAAAATTTTTGGTGAATATCTTTCTTCGCTAAAAACAGATTTATAATTTACATTTTATTATTAAAGGTTTATTTCAAGCCTCTTTTCATTTATAAAAGAATGGAAAAACATTATCTGTCATTTTTATCTTTATTTTAGTACAAATTTAACTCGAATTTCATTTAATATTTTTTTAATCAGTATTTTTAACCAACAAGGTCTTTGCGCACATAAATCTGTTTGTTTAAAAATAATTTTTAACTGAATTTCTCAGCATTTTCAAATAGTTAAATTACGAAACTAAAACAATTGCCAAACTTTCTCTTACAATAAAATTTTTGGTGAATATCTTTTTCTTCGTAAAAACAGATTTATAATTTACATTTTATTATTAAAAAGGTTTATTTCAAGCCTCTTTTTAATTTATAAGAAGAATGGAAAAACATTATGTGTCATTTTTTAACTTAGACAGCTACAACAAAAAAGTTACCCAAATTTAAAGCGAAGGTATTGTCTGAAATTTTAAAAATTTTATCTATTTTTAACCGGCAAGGTTTTTCAGCACGTAAATTTATTTGTTTAAAAATTTTTAAACTGGATTTCACAAGGAAGAAGCTTCATTTTCATGAATAGTCGGTCAGTATTTTTTTACTACGAAACTAAAATTGTTGGCCAACTTTCTCTTACAATAAATTTGTTGTTGAATATCTTTCTCCACCAAGCAATAAGTGGTCAACCAAGCATGAAGATCGGTGATGGTTGGTAAAGCATGCTAGCTCCTTACATCTTTTTATTTTCTAGATGTAGGAAGCCAACGATGTCATATTAAATGCTGGTGTCTTCACAAAACTTCTGCTGCTGCTCCACCGTCGAGAAAATATGGTTATCAACTCAGCGTTTTCGTGGATGGTGTTCTTCAAGGCTTTATGAAGATCTAACAACAATGGGCTTTTCGCTTTATGCCCCCGTCTATTGTCTCGTTACGAGGGAAAGTAATTCTGGGTGAAGTTCAATAAATTGTTACGCAATTTAGATCGCGAATCCAAGGTCTCGACATAAACGGCGAACGAATTTTTCGTAAGGTAAGCTATGATGTATCTGTTAGAGGTTTATTTATACTTCATAGCAATGCAGCTAGCTGAAAATGCTTTTTGACAACGTTAGTTGTTTCAGAAATATTTCTCATTTAAATTGCAATAATTAGTTACACTTAATATTAAACCGAACATCCAATATTAGTATATAGTTCCTTTTAATGCCTTATTATTTAATAATATGGATTTAATATTTTATACTTAAATTGATGTCTGACTCTGAATTGCAATAATTATTTACATTTATTATTAAACCGAACATCCGATAATAGTATATAGTTCCTTTTAATGTCTTATTATTTAGTAATTTACATTTAATATTTGATAATTAATTGAAGCCTGACTCTGTATCATATAATTGCAATTATCATTTAAATTTTAACAATTATTTACATTTATTATTAAACAGAACATCCAGTAATAGTATATAGATCCTTTTAATGTTTTTATTATATAACAATTTTAATTTAATATTTGATAATTAAATTGAAGCCTGACTCTGCATTATTTATTTTTCTGTAATTATTTAAATTGCAATAATTATTTACATTTATTATTAAACTGAACATCCAGTAATAGTACATAGTTCCTGTCAATGTTTTATTAATTTTGTTAATAATTTGTTAATATTATATATTGTTTCAATTTAATTAATATTATATAATTAAATTGAAGTTTGACTATGCATCATTGAATTGCAATAATCATTTACATTTATTATATTAAACCGAACATCCAATAATAGCATATAGTTCCTTTTAATGTTTTATTATTTAATAATTTGCATTTAATATTTAATCATTGGTAGCATCATTGCTAGAATATATAGCTAATGTAGATGTTGAAAACGATGTTTTAGATCGTGATAATAGACGAACAAGATGCGAAAAAGATCATCAATTCCGCCCACGCATAATAGTAATTTGCAGCTGTCTCTTGTTATACAAAATTCTATGTGATTTTTATCTACATTTTAATTATTTACTAAAAAAAAAAAAAAAATATACTAAATAAATTACGACTACATAATTATATATTTACTTTCTGATATTTTTCAGAAATAAATTTAGATACAATATCATCAATATTTAGAAAACAGAATATATAATACTTCAAAGTTATCACTGACGTATTTATCAGCCATCTTGTGACATTTTAACATTTATAACGATTTCTGAAACTTAAAATACAGGATTTGTAAAGAATAATAATTGAAAATCTATACTTTCGTCAAAAATTATGTAGATAAAGTATACCAATGTATAATTTTGAAACTGTTTGGAGATCTTTTGCAAAACAAAAGGATTGATTTGTCGCTCAACGGGAATTTTCTGCACACTTTGGGCTAATTAGACATTGTGCTTACAGTTTAACGTGATTTTTCGAACAGCTAACGAACATTAATGCCACTGCCAGGATTTGAACCTGAAGCCTGTGGTACCAAAGGCCAGAGCGCTAGTTAATTGGCCATCAAGCAAAAAGAAGGAAGAGAACAGAAGAAAATATAGAAAATCATTCGTAGAAGATTAAAAGGCATCTACAATTCTGGTTATAAAGCAAATACTTACAGATAATTATTGCAGTATGGGATATAATTCAAAAGGTTTTTAATTGCGTTTCCTTCTTTATATTTTAAGTTACGTGGCTTTAGTTTGATTATAAATTTGTTAAAAGATAAAAAATAAAAAAGCTAACTGTAATTAGCGAAACGTGGTAATTTAAGAATATTAATGATAAAAATAGGGTCGACGATTAATTCTTTGGTAGTAATTCACCAGGTTCATTTTTCTCATTAAAATAATTTTTATTTTCGTATCATCCTTCATTATCTTAATTTCTACTTCGTTATTTCGATTTTTCTATCCAAAGTTATTATGATTGATTTTCATAAATAATTTTCTAATTTAAAACTTCAACATACCTTAATTACAAAATCTTTATTTACTATGTTTTAAGACGTAAGTATATATATATATAGATACATAAAAGAAGACATGAAGACAATTTTTTTGTCTTTATCTTTCTGTTTATTCGCTTAAAAGAAATTATAGGATATTATAGGTTATGAAAAGCCACTGAATATTTTTTTTTTCTCAAAAGATCGGTTGATTTGATTTGTCATTCTACGGCCAGTTTGTGCACACGTTAGGCTAATTAGACTGGGATCTACAGTTTAACGTGGATTCCGAAACCACTAAAAACATTTATGCCACCGCCAGAGAAAAGCCTGTTAAACAAATAAATTTGGAAAACACTGATTTAGACAACTATTTTAAAGAACATTCTAAATCAAATGTTTATTTTTTTTTTTCTTTTTTAAAATTTTTTTTGTATAAAAATTTATTGGTATAAAATATCAATACTAAACAACTTCGAAAGAACTAACAAGAAAATCCTTATCACGAAACGAAACAATAATACTTAATCAGATTTCTTAACGTTTTTGAAAAATCCGCTCATTGCTTTAATTGAATGATTTTTATTTGCATATAAACTCAAAGCCAAATTCTAAAAAGTTTTAAAATAGGGTCGTCTATGCAAATAGAATTAAAAAGGTAATAAAAATAGCAAACAATTAAATAAATGATAAAATCGAGCTATTTGTCTATAGCTGAAAACATTTTTTTGGGTATTCGCCAGCCTGTAAAATAAGATAATTGTAGCTTCACTACATTCTTTCAGAAAAGTTCCTGCAATCTATATTCTGTTAAAGGAAGCTTAAATGCATGTCAAGGAATAGAACATATACTGATTGATTGCAAGTAATTAAAATATGTAATCAATTAGAATAATCTACAAAAAGAACATTGGAATACATTAAGTAATAGGAGATTTTGCAATTCTGACAAACGAAGGGAATGGAAATAATTATTTTATTTATAAAATGATTTGTTTCATTCTTTTCTTTGTCATGACAACTTAAAGCATTAAATTATCAATTACTGTAAAGATTCTTCCGTCCATTATCAGGTTTTGAAGCAGAATTTGTTTCCTTTAATTGGCAATTACTTTCTAAACTTTTTATTTAAATGGATTTTAAAATCACTTATGAAACAAAAATCTGAAATAAATTCCACATCACATCACTTTTAGTATGAACTTAATCAGATTTCTTAAAATGTTTTGGAAAATCAGCTCATTGCTTTAATTGAATACAATTATTATTAACATATAAACTCAAAATCACCGACTAAAATAGCAAACAATTAAGCAAATAATAACATCTAGCTATTTGCCTATAGTTGTATACATTTCACGGTTTTTTAAAATAGAGATAATTTCAGCTTCCTTTCATAGCTTCGGAAAAGATCTTTTAATATATTATTAAAGAAATGATTATGATAGATAACAAGAATTAGACATCTAGATGAATTAGACATTAGAATGACATTTAGACAGTCAATGTCAAGGATTGACATTGATTGTCTAAAATGATTGTCAAGGATTAGAAACTTAAATAATTTATCATATTTCGGATTGATAGCAAGTAATTAAAGTATGTAATCAGTTGGAATAATCTACAAAAAGAATATTGGAATACAATAAATAATCGGAGATTTTGCAATTCTAACAAAAATTTGATATGAAAATATTAATTTTATTTATGAAACGATTTGCTTGCATTCATTTTTTTTGTCATGACAACTTAGAAGATTAAATTATCAATTACTGTAAAGATTCTTCCGTCCATTATCGAATATTTGAAGCAGGATATGTTTCCTTTAATTGGCAATTACTTTCGAAACTTTTTACTTAAATGTCTTTAAAAATCATTTATGAAACCAAAATGTGAAATAAATTCCACATCACATCGCTTTTCGAACGAACGAAACAGCGATACTTAATCAGATTTCTTAACGTTTTTTGAAAACCCTCTCATTGCTTTAATTGAATTCCGATAAACACCCTAACTACTCGGTATTCCTTACGCTTATTTAAATAAACGAATTAATTGCATTTTGCATAGGAAAATTCTTCTCCCAGAACTTGGATCAACGAATTGGTATCGTTGTTGAAACATTTATCGTTTTATTGTTTTACGATAGTCTGATGCATTTAAACTTGGCCATGTTCCTTTTTTTTATCTCCCTTTCTCTTTCATACAGCGTTGAAATATTTATCGCTTTTGTCAAAGCTAATAGTGAAACATAGCTGGAGGTATTTTCGTTTCATTAAGTTTTCGGTCAGCTTTTAACGATGAATTAATTCTGGATTAGCATCCCATTGGCTGAAAATATTTTCTGACTGGCGATTCTAATTTGTTTAATTATGTGTACACAGTTGGATGTTTTTGTGTGTGACTTCTTGGTGTGGAAGGAAATTTGAGAACTCGCAGGATACCGGAATAATTATCGGCTTTAATGTTGTAGTTATTGTTTGTCTTGTATTTATTTACAAACAAGGATAGTTATAAAGTTTGGTATTTGTATAATTGTAATTTTCTTAAGTGAATGTTTTTTTCACCTACTATATTTAAGACTTTTTTCGATTTGCAATTTTTTGGATTTACTTTTATATGTGCATAGCGAGAATGAATGGTTTTCGGTCAGCTTTTAACGATGAATTGATTCTTCATTAGTGTCCCATTGGCTGAAAATATTTTCTGACTGGCGATTCTAATTTGTTTAATGGGATGTTGTCTAATTTATCACAGTTGGATGTTTTTTTTGTATGCGACTTCATGGTGTGGAAGGAAATATGAGGTACCAGCATTTCAGGACACCGGAATAATTATCTGCTTTATGTAATGTACTAATCTTGTAGTTATTTACAAAAAAAAGGATGGTGTGATTGGTGTCTGTTTAATTGCAATTTTCTATAATTAATTTTTTTTTTTACCAACTGGATTTGAAATTTACCGTTTTGGCCGTTTGAAATTGTCTGTTTATTTACAAAAAACAAAGAATATCTATAAAGCTTTGGGACTGTTTAATCGGAATTTTCATAAATTTATGTCTTTTTTTTTTTAGCTTCTAGATTTGAGATTTTTTTTTTGGTTATTGGCAATTTTTTGAATACGTTTCCTTTAATTGGCAATTACTTTCTAAACATTTTACTTAAATGGTTTTTAAAAATCATCTATTGAACAAAAATGTGAAATAAATTACACATCACATCACTTTTAGAACGATCGAAACAGCGATACTTAATCAGATTTTTTAACGTTTTTTGAAAAATTCACTCATATCATTAATTGAAAATGATTTTTATTTGCTTATGAACTCAAAACCAAATTCTAAAAATTTTAAAAATCGAGTCGTATATGTAAATAGCACTTAAAAACTAGCGTAAATCTACTAGAGTACACTAGAGTAAAGCTACAGTTATCTTAAGATAATTGTAGCTTACTCTAGTCTGGAATTTCGATCCTTCAGCCTATATTCTATTAAAGAAAGCTAAAATGATTTTCAAGGATTAGAAACGTAAAGAATTCATACCATATTCTGATTGATAGCAAGTAATTAAAATATGTAATCAATTAGAATAATCTACAAAAAAGAACTTTGGCCTATATTAAATAATAGAGATTTTGCAATTCTAACAAAAGATTGGTATGAAAATAATAACTTTATTTATCAATGATTTCTTTCTATTCATTTTAATTGTCAAATCAGCTTAGAAGATTAAATTATCAATTACTGCAAATATTCTTTCTTACATTATCGGGTTTTCGAAGCAGGATACGTTTCCTTTAATTGGCAATTACTTTCTAAACTTTTTACTTAAATGTCTTTAAAAATCATTTATGGTAACAAAAATGTGAAATAAATTCTACATCACATAGCTTTTCGAACGAACGAAACAGCGATACTTAATCAGATTTCTTAACGTTTTTTTGAAAAATTCTCTCATTGCTTTAATTGAATCCGATAAACACCCGAATTACTCCGTATTCTTTACGCTTATTTAATTAAACGAATTAATTGCATTTTGCATGGGAAAATTCTTTTCCCAGAACTTTTGGATCGAGGAATTGGTATCGTTGTTGAAATATTTATCGTTTTATTGTTTTACGATAGTCCGATGTATTTAAACTCGGCCATGTTCTTTTTTATCCCAGTTTTCCCTTTCATACTACAGCGTTGAAATATTTATCGCTTTTGTCAAAGCTAATAGTGAAACATAGCTGGAGGTATTTTCGTTTCATTAAGTTTTCGGTCAGCTTTAACGATGAATTAATTCTGGATTAGCGTCCCATTCGCTGAAAATATTTTCTGACTGGAGATTCTAATTTGTTTAATTATGTGTACACAGTTGGATGTTTTTTGTATGTGACTTCTTGGTGTGGAAGGAAATTTGAGAACTCGCAGGATACCGGAATAATTATCGGCTTTAATGTTGCAGTTATTGTTTGTCTTGTAGTTATTTACAAAAAGGAATAGTTATAAAGCTTGGTGTCTGTATAATTGCAATTTTCTTAAATTAATGTTTTTTTTTACCTACTGGGTTTAAGACTTTTTTTTCATTCTGCAATTTTTTGAATTTACTTTTTATATGCTCATAACGAGAATGAATGGTTTTCGGTCAGCTTTTAACGATGAATTAATTCTGGATTAGTGTCCCATTGGTTGAAAATATTTTCTGACTGGCGACTCTAATTTGTTTAATTTATACACAGTTGGATGCTTTTCGTTTTTTAATTGTGTGTACACAGTTGGATGTTTTTTGCATGTGACTTCTTAGCGTGGAAGGAAATCTGTGGTACTCGCAGTGCAGGACACTGAAATAATTATCGGTTTTGAATGATGTATTAATCTTGTAGTTGTTTACAAGTAAAAAAGGATAGTTGTAAAGCTTGGTGTCTGTTTAATTGAAATTTTCTCAAATTAATGCTTTTTTTTTTTACTTATTGGATGTCAGATTTGTTTCTGATGTTAGAAATTTTTTGGATTTACTTTTATATGTGTGCAGCGACATGAGAAGATATTTTGAATGGAATATATTGAGCTTCTAAAAAGCATTTATTTTAGTGGTTCTGAGCATGTCAAAAGAAATAATTATCTTTTCATTCGAGTTCTTTTCATTCATTCATCTTTAATCTATTAAAATTGGTCAATTTTTGTATTTACTCAGAATAAAAAATGTAATATTTTCTATGAAATTATCTTAATAAAAGCTGAATCTTTTGTAGTCTAATTTAGCATACTTCTTCAATGGCACACTAGCCCCATGTTGACCAAGGCCGTCTGCCTAATGGCAGATTCAAGCATGAGATGTTTTCGTTTTACGAGGTAGAGTTGTCCAACAGTTGTGTTAGACAAGGGTTTACGGTTTAAAATGGATTCCGAGCCACTGCAAACAGCCAAACTAGGACATAGCCGGGATTTGAACCCTGTGGTACCGAGAGCCAGAGAGCTGGTCACTCGACCATCAGACCTTACATAATTTAGCATATTATTCTAATTAAATTATTTCACCAAATTTTTATTTTGGAACAACATTTAAATTAGATGCCAAAAGATAGATCTAAAAATGTTTAATCTGTTAATAATTTATTGGATTACCCCATACATTTCAGATTTTTTAAAATTTGTCTTTAAATGAATTTATTTTTGCACAAATACAATTTTTAGTTTATTTTAAATTGACACAATTTATCAGTACAGCAAAAACTGCTAAATTCTTCTACAACAAATCTTTATGGAGTAAATGAAATGAGACAAAATGATATTATTTAATTAAAATATACGTATTTCATTTAAAATAAATGCAAATACACATAGACACAAATTAAATGGAAACTCCGCACTTTAATAGAATTGGGAAAAAGCAAACTCAACGAAAACGAAATTATTCAAGACTTTTAAAACAATCAATTAGATTCACGCAGACTAAACGCTTTTACTCAAAAGAATAAATTAAATTACATTCTACCTTGCCGAGACCGAAATGATTTTTGGAAAACTCTAATTAAATGGCGGGGGCTGTACAGTGACAATCGTTCAACTCTATTTATCACACCAATGCAGGGATGCCCAGTTTTCAACAATCAGTTGTGCCCCTACATTGATATCTAACCGAGCGAAAAATTCGCTCTAATAGCTTTTAACGCCAGAAGTCAAACTTTCCAAGCCGGGCTAAATCCTCCCTCTACACCTTTAATCAAATTTTCTGCTTCCTTTCACACGACAGGTTCCATTAGAACACTTTTGTGAATGGAAGGTATTGAATAAACTGATTAATTAGAATCGGATTGGGAAAAGGTATTTAAAACTCTAAAGTTCTTATCTCGGGTTAACTTTTAGCAGAGGAAGTTCGTGGCCCATCCTTATCGCTATATTACCCGTGTTTGTTAAATAAATTATTGGTTTGTTAATTAATTTTCTCTTAAACACTGCTGCAGTTGGGATTTTTAATTCTGGGGGGGTTTTGGTTGTTAGTTTTGGGTGGAAGATAATGGTTCGAAGAAAAATATTTACCACAGTGCATCTGGGTTCATTCGATAGGTAAGGGTTCTTGTAAGCAGTACTGGTGGTGATAATGAGTATGAACGATTGGAATAATTATGCTAAACTGTTTCGATAAATCATTGGTTAATTCATTTGCCAATAATCTCAAAAAAGTGGGGAATTAAGCGCTGAATAGCGTTGTCGATATTCCAGTTTGGAAAGAAATGATGGTAATGTGTTATCGAAAATCTTCTTGAAGTATGTAAATTTAAGAATGTTGATTCTCGAATGAGGCTTTCGTAAATTAAAATTATCGTAATTATACTAATTTATTGAATAAAAACAACTTCTTTGTTATGTATTACATAAGGTAAAAGTTTAAAAGCGTCCAATGATGAGTCTTTTTGATAGTTATACAATCAAATAATGAGTTAAGTATATCCTATGTTGTCTTTCGGAAACACTCTCCAAAAGTTAACCGGGATTAGAAATTGTAAGGAATTAGCTAAAAGAAAATTAATTATGGTTTTTAGAGCACATTTGAAAATAAAAGCGTGTTATGTGAAGTTAAAAGTTTTAAAGTTTTCAATGAGGATTATTTTTCAAAACTGAACAATCAAATAATGAATTATGTATATCCTGCGTTGTCTATTGGAAACACAACCAAAAAGTTAACCCTGATTAGAAATTTAAATTAGTTAACTAAAAGAAAGTTAATTAGGATTTTTAGAGCATATTTGAAAAAAAGACGTTTTATGTGAAGTTAAAAATTTAAAAGTTTTCAATGATGAGTCTTTATCATAATAACATAATCAAATAATGAATTAAGTAATCTTACATTGTCTTTTTAGAAACACTCTCAAAAAGGTAACCAGGATTAGAAATTGAAAGGAGTTAACTAAAAGAAAATCAATTATGATTTTTAGAGCCCATTAGAGAAAAGCTTATTATGTGAAATTAAAAATTTAAAAAGTTTTCAATAAAAAGAGTCTTTTCATAATTATACAAACAGATAATGAATTAAGTAATCTTACATTGTCTTTTGAAAACACTCTCAAAAGTTAACTTCTTTCAATATCTAATTTCGATTAACAAAAAGAAAGCTAATTATGATTTTTAGATCGCATTTGAAAAAAAAAACACCATATTACGTGAAGTTAAATATTTAAAAGTTTTCAATGAGTAGTCTTTTTCATAATTATGAAATCAAATAATGAATTAAATATATTATACGTTGTCTTTTGGAAACAATCTCAAAAAGTTAACCGGGATTAGAATTGAAATAAATTAACTAAAAAAAGTTAATTATAATTTTTAGAGAACATTTGGAAAAAAAGTATTAAGTGAAGTTAAAAATTTAAAAGTTTTCAATGATGAGTTTTTTCTCATAATTATACAATCAAATAATGAATTAAGGAGATTTATATCTTACATTGACTTTTGGAAACACTCCCAGAAAGTTAACAGGGTTTAGAAATGGAAAGGAGGTTTAGAAATGGAAAATAAACTAAAAGAAAGTTAGTTATGATTTTTAAGCACATTTGAAAAAAAAAAAAAGCGTATTGAGCTTAAAAAAGGGTTTACTTGAAGTTAAAAATTTTAAATTTTTAATGAGGAGTCTCTTTTCATGATTATACAATCAAATATTGAATTAGGTAATCTTACATTGTCTTTTGAAAACACTCTCAAAAAGTTAACCAGGATTAAAAATTGAAAGGAGTTAACTAAACAAAAGTTAATTATGATTTTTAGAGCACATTTGAAAAAAAAAAAAGCGTAATATGTGAAGTTATTTAAAAGTTTTCAATGAGGATTCTTTAAAATAACTATGAAATCAAATAATGAATTAAGTATATCCCACATTGTCTTTCGGAAACACTCTCAAAAATTTAGCCGGGATTAGAAATTGAAATTAGTTAAATCTAAAGTTAATTATGACTTTTAGAGCACATTTGGAAAAAAAAGGGTAATTTTTTATAGAATTGAAATTTACTCATATTTCTAAAATTGCTTTTAAAAACCAAATTATTTTTACACAGAAATAAATAGTTAAATACCACATATTTGATTACACTAATACAACAGCAAAATGATTAACAAATTCTTAATTAATTTTACTAACTATTAACCCTTTTACTATGAAAATAATTTAAATACGAATTTTTTTTTTTGCTATTCCTGCAGTTCATCCACCCGTGTCTAAATTCTGAGATATTTATTATTCATTCATTCAAATAGGCTATTCAGAAGATCTTTGGTCAAAATTTTTTTTAAAGCATATAAAACGCTATTCAGTTAGGTAATACTGTCAACGATAATTCTATTTCATAAGATTTCATTCATAGTTGAATAAATATAAATCACTCTTACCTTTACAAATACCTCTAATCCACCACAAATAGAGACGACAACGCCTTTTGAAATCCGCCACTATTATTTCCGATTAAAAATGGGATGTCCAATATTTATGCCTTTCTGAGGTCAATACCAGACTAGCACGATCTCGGAACAAAAGATGTCTGTTGGTAATGTCCCTCTTTCAGGGTAAATCCTTGGCAATGAACTCTCAGCAAGAGTGAGATGATCTCTTTCTGGGTATCATCTCTTTTGACCTTTATCCTCACTGAAAAATTGCCGGAACAATGAATTTTGCCCTGACTTGTCGTTTTCTTATTTTCATACAGATCTTTTTATTGGTCCCCGGCTTTCTCCAGTTTGCCGGTTCGTTTCCCATGAAAGATTCGGATGGCAAGAACTGGTCATGGGGATTCTTTTTCTTGTTGTCAACAGAGAGAAGATCGGCTTGCCCTTTGTGGAACTGGCAGAATTTATTACGGCCACTCACTGTTTTTTTGTTTGGTAGATGATGTTTTTGTGTCATTGCTTTCTCTTCTTAGAGGAGCTTATTTCTAGTTGCGGAATCTAAGCTGACCACCCCAGATTAAGTGTCGTTTGACAGAAATGATTTTCCTATTTCCGCTTTTCTTGCATTTGTCAGTTAATGTTGGCACTGGTTGTGTTGGAGACTCTTTTCAGAATTTTTTTAAGTATTCAAGCACTAAATTAAAAATTTTAAGAAAAATAAATTTGTTAACATTTTTATATAAATTTTGTAAAAAATTGTCGTGTTCGATTAGGAGTTTTTTATTAATATGAGTTTATATTTTTTAAATGAGTTTATATTTTTTATTAATATGATCAATTATGAGTAGAAAATATAGTAGATCAGTTATGAGTAGATAATATTGCAGTTCAGTTATGAATAGATAATATAGCAGTTCATTTATAAGTAGTTAATATAGAAGATCAGGCAGGCATGAATATCGTGTATTTCTGGTTTATTTAATTCGATATTAAAATTTTAAAATTTCTATATGAGAAAAGAACGAGAAAAAAAAATTAAAAACATTTTACTAATTCAATTTTGAATGAAAGCGTAATACTATTTAGGGATCCTAAAACTAAAGAATTTATCTTGATTTTTATAAGAATTCTTTATTTTAAGGAACTAGTAATCCACATAAATGCTTGATGGCCGAATGACCAGCACTCTGGCGCTGGGTGCTATGTATGTTGCTATGTATCCATTTTAAGCCGTAGATACCGGTCTAATATGGCTGTTAAGCGTAGAGATGACAACCCTATCCAGTAAAAAGAAAATATCCTCTGTCTCGAAATCGGTAAATAGGCAGATGTCCTTGGCCCATCATGGGACTATTGTGATAATGATGATGACAATGATTCTCATCACTATGAACAGTGGATGGATAAAAGGTGTGGCTTGCGATGGAATTTTTATCTATCTGACATTTGCTTTAATATGCAAGACAATATCCTCCAGTCTATCTGATCTGGACAATACCAAAATACCCTCCGGCAATTCGATACTTCACATGAATCGTTCATACACACGACGTCGATCCTTCTTGTCCGTTCATTAGGTACTGAATATCATAATCATTATCGAATCTTCTCACATTTGAATACAAAACATGTCTCCAGAAAAATTAACTCTCATGCCCTAGCTATGGTGCTGCTTTTGGATAAAAATTTTATCTGGAAAAGATTTAAAATCCAATTTCCTCAAATACGTTAAAATTTATTATACGTTTATAATTTTTTTTTTAAAAACAATAATAAATTTAAATAGAACAAATATAAGCAAGCATGAGATCATTAAAAGTTTACTGATTTTAATTATTATTAGTTATCTTAAAAATAAACAAATAACATTTTCATAAATTAAAGTATATTACAAATTTATTGAACTATTATTGATTATTTATAAATTATTAGAAAATTAAGAAGATTGGGAGAGATAATTAAAAAAACATTTTAAAGACAATTATTTTCAAAATGTAGGATATAAATTGCTAATAAAAAGTAGAAATAATTGAGAAAAATATTATAAAAAATTAATGAAAATTTTAAGGAATTTATCATATTTAAAAATGATGAATAATTATCATCATCATTTGAATTTGAAGAATTGTATCATCATTTGAATTTGAAGAATTGTATCATCATTCGAATTTGAAATCAAAAATCAAATCAATTAATAAAACAAGTATCTAATTAAATCAAAGAAAAATAATATTATTTCAAATAAAAAAAGTTGTTATATATTTTAACAAGAAACTTCATTTTACAGAAAAATTCATATATTTTTTTACATGGTAATTTAAACCATAATATTTATTCATGTTCTAAATTATATTAATAAAAATGGGGTATTCATAATACCAGTATTATAATACATAATTTCCAATTAAAAGAAATTCTTTGCTTATTCGAGTATTAAAAAAATGAAATATTTCTTTCTTGCTTCAAAAGTGATTAAAAATTAATTAAATTATTAATTATCTTTATTATAGAATAAAGATTTTGCTTTTCATAAACTATCTGTTGAAAGACTATAGAAATTTTTCTACAAATAGATCTGTCACAGTTACAGTCAACATTGATATATTGTTAGTTTTGTACATCATTGTTAATTGTAATTGCAAAAGACTGTTAACTGTAATTGCCCTGTATTAAAAATTACAACTGGGATGATAACTAGTTGCAGAATATACCAATTCCTATAAATGATGATGTATTGTGATATTTTTCTTTCTCGTTTGTTTTTTGATATGGCTTTTTTTTTAATTATTGTGACACTTTTTTTAACATATTAATATATAATGTCAATACAGGTGAATTTCTTTACAAGTGTTTATCCTAATCTCGATTTTTCAATTTTGGATACATGTATTATGTGTTTAAAGCTGGGAGGTATAGAGGATGGCCCACCGTTGCTTTTTAAGTAGCCATCTTCTTAGGTCAATTTTACTATAAAAAATAATAATAAATAATTGACATTTTTAAATGCACTTTTAACTTTTCTATAGATTCTGACTATCTTATTTTTTTTTTTTCACATTCTAAAACAAGAGTCTTACCTCTCTGCTATCATTAATCGAAAAATGCTTTTCGAGAATTTGAGATTCGTATTTTATGGTATTACTAAAGACATATTCTATTTTTAAGCTGAACTCAACAATATCAGTGGGCAAATAATGCAATAAAAGGGACATGATATATATATATATATCTGTATATAATTAAAATAAAATTAATATTAAAATAAATCTTATTTAGTTTAGCTATTCCCTTGTATCTCTAAACACACTCATATAATTATGACAAATCAATTGGGATTTATATTTTTCATGCAAAGTCTTTCATAGTGATAATAAAACCAACTATATGTTTCGTGCAAAGTCTTCCACAGTGATAATAAAACCTTAATAAAATCATCATATCTCACTACAAATCACTAAAAGAACCAATCACCAATCAGTCTGTGATCAGAAACATTCCATTTACATTCTACAGCTCCACACCCAACTAATTGAGTATTTATTCTAGACTTCTTGAGATTACCAGCGTCGGCATACGAAAGGATTAATACTTGTCTATTAGAGATCACGTGAATCCAAGAACCCGTGTCTGGCATGGAACATAGGAGAATGGCCAGCCAGACCAATCGAATCGCTGGAGCACGACGAGAACCGCATTTTTATTATTTGTTCGTCTTTCCTGACCTCACGAATCTCTTTCGGGGAAGGTCATTCTCACGCGTTGACTCATGAATGGATGCATCTCTTTGTAGGGCTGCTCTTGGCAATGGCGATCACGTAGCAGCAGCTTCTACGCCTACGCGGACATCGGAATGACTCTGCCATCACACACACATGTTTCCATCGCGAACTTGACCGAAGAAATTGGTGACTTTTTTGGGAATCGAAGGCATTCGCATCAAACCGGAAATGTTCTTTGAAAAGAACACGATTCGGAATTGAATGCCTCAATTAATACCAGTTTGGTTAATCTTATGCATTAAATATCTAAGTGTTTTTTTGCATGAAACCAGAAATGTTTTTTTTTTTTTTTGTAACACAGTGTTCTGAAGTAAATGACTTGATAAATAAAATTTCATTGTTAATTATATAATATGAACAAAAAAATAAATAATTTTTTTTTTGTAAACTCGTATTTCTTGATTTTTATAGCATTATCTAGCACGTTTTTTAAATAATTATTTAATAAATTTTATTTTTGTTTACAAATTAAAAAACTTGATATAACTGCTTTTCTAATAACTTCTTATAATGATATTGAGTGTTATAAATGTATTGAGTATTAACAAAGAGAATAGTATATTTTATAGTATAAATAATAGTATAATTTTGAGTTCTGATATGCAAGTATATGGTTGTTAATTATAGTTGAATTTATTGATTAGAATATTGGTGGTATTTTCCATAAGATAGACCAAAAATGTTTGTGGAGAGACATGATCCAGATTAAATGTCTCAATTAATAAGAGTTTAATTAATCTTATGCATTGAATATCTAAGCGTTTTTTGTATGAAACCAGAAATGTTCTTTGTAACACAGTGTTCTGAAGTAAATGACTTTATAAATAAAATTTTGATGTGATTTATTTAATAAAAAAAAATTTTTTTTTATTTTAATGAAAGCATTTTTTTGTTTGTAAACTTGACTTAATATTTAAAAAATAATTATTTAAAAATGTTCTAGATAATGTTAAAATGTTCTAATAAAAATCAACTTTTATAACATTATCTAGAACATTTTTAAATGATTATTTAATAAATTTAATTTTTGTTTACAAATTAAAAAACTTGGATAAGCAACTTTTTATAATTTTTAATATGAACTGAGTGTTAGTTTTAACTATTAGCATATAATTTTATAGTATAAATAATAGATAAAAGTATAATAATATTTTGCTTCGTACAGGATATGCATTAAATACGTGGTTGTTAATAATAGTTAGATATGAATTTCGTTATTAGAAGATCGAAGGTATTTTCATAAGACCTGAAATATTTGTGGAGAGACAGAATTCTGATTAAATGCCTCAATTAATAATTTTTAAATAGTTATTTAATACATTTCATTTTTGTTTTACAATTAAAAAGCTATGGCATTAAGCCATTTATGGTATTGCTTTATTTCGAGAAAATGAAGAACGATCGTTATCAAATCTTTATTTAGAAGATTTTTAAGATGGAACCTTTTTTTGCAGGCAAATTGAAAAATTTTGGAGAGAAATTAAAATAAATTACATAAAATAAATTGAAAAAGCTAATGATATATTCTTGCAGCAAAATTAACTTACACAAACCCAACAACAGCTTTAAGTGTCACAAAAACTGTTTTAAAATAATTAAAGTTAGCTGGTAAATTACAAAACTAATTTACCATTAAACATAAATATTAAAGAATGCTATGAAACAATTGAATTTTTTTTTAATTATTCATTACCTCTTTAAATGCTAAAACAATACACAATATAATTTCTTGTAAAAGTAAGTAAAAAGAAATTCCCTTGAATTAATACAGCCAATGTTTCAATAAAAGAAGAATTTGTAAGAAAGCCACTTTACATTTCATATGGCTTATAGTTCAAGTCTTAAAATATTATTTTTATTCATCTAAAATCATTTTCAATCCTCATCAGTTTAAACAACATCAAAACTAATTTACCATTAAACATAAATGTTAAAGACTGTTACAAAACAAGTGAAAAAATTATAAAAAAATATTCATTTCCGCATCAAATGCTAAAACATTTCTAATAATACAATTTTTAATAGAAGAAAATAGAAAAGAAATTCCCGCTTGAATCAATACAGCCAAATTTTTAATAACAGAAGAATTTGTAAGAAAGACACTTTTACATTTTATACGTTTATTGTTCAAATCTTAAAACTTTATTTTTATTCATTTAAAATTATTTTTAAACCATCATCATTTTTAAATTTATCATTTAAAAATGATACATTTTTAAAATAGTCCAAGTTCATTAATTATTTGTGGACATATTTGAAGTGTTAAAATTAACGATTGTAAATCAATTAAAAATTATGGCAATTACGGAAACAATCAATGATAAAGAACGCCAATAAAAATAAAAGGATAAAATAAAGTAATAAAATAAAACACAAAAGGCAACAAATAATTTCATACCTTTAAAGTGAACTTCGTATGTTCCTTATAAGACTGAAGCGTTACCTGAAGTCTAGCAAAATATATACTTTTATGCGAAAGAATGCAAATAAAAAAAAATTCAATCGAAAAGTCTTGTAATCAAATATTATAAGACCATTCTTGGTAAATGAAATATATATACATATATAAGCAAGAATATTAAGTTACCTAATTTATGTAGATCTTCGTGAAGTTTTGGAAAAGCCAACTTTGTTTTTTTTATTGTCTCATTTTGTACCGTGATTCAATCTCAAAGCCTCATGAATTTTAAAATTACGTTTCTGTAAAGTATCATGTTAAGGTCGTATATTTCTTAAGTTAATTTTCTCACAATTCTGTTTCATCGTAGTTTTATGCAATGACGTAAAGTATAATATAAAAAATTTTATGTATGTAGGCTATCAATAAAAAACATTGTACATTTGAATTTTAATCAAAATATTCTAACAAGTTGAAATGTAACACATCGTATAAAAGAAATGGATACAATTCCTTTAATGTATTGCAACATTATACTGTCAAGAAATATTTTTTCTGATTCATAAATATTTTTTAATTATTTTTACATTGTATTTACAAATAAAAAAAAAAGTAGGATTTAAAAATATGAATTTTATAATTAAATTTCATTATATTATATTATAATGCAGGTTCTGAAATCCTTTTTTATCGAAAACACATTTACAAATATGTTTTATGGAATTGAGAATATAAGATTTTAGTTTGAAGATATCGAGGAGGCTTCAATTTTTTAGTACTTTTCTATGCTTTAAATAACCACAATAAAGATATGAATATTACTTTTAACAATCTTATTATTTATTTAATTTTCTTATTACAACTCTAAAATGTAACGCTTATATACTTCATGTACATATGGGAAGCATATCTAGGGGTAAAGTTTTCTACCTCTTTGAGTACACTAGTCCATTCAGATTACAATAAAGTATTCAGTATTTTTTAAACTAATACAATTTATTGTGTAATTAGATAGGAAGTAGCTATACATTTATGTATTTATATCAAGGGACATATTTAAATATGAGAAAATAAGAAAAAAATATTTGAACTATATCAAACACTAAAAATAAAATAAGTAAAAAATAATTGGACAATATGATACACTGAGATAAGATAAGTAAAAAAAAATATTAGATTAAAACATACACTGAGATAAAATAAGTAAAAAAAATTTATTTGGACAATATCATGCATTGAGATGACATATGTAAAACCAAATGGATATTAAATTTTGATGATTGAATTTTGACAAAAAATTGGTTAAAGAATCTTTAAATTTCTTTATTAACAAGAGAGAACTTGATGTCCTGATAGCAATTAACATACAAATTTGTATGTCAGTTCCTGAGCAAAAAGTTTAATTTTGCTCTTATTCTTTACCTAGTTTTTATATGTAAATTGCATTGATATTAACCATCCTTTTAAATAATAGTTCTATGAATTATATTAATATATATATATAAAAAATTCATAGGATTATTACTTATATATATATTAAAAACTATGACACACTACTTCACAGATTTTTACAATATTTCACATATTTAAATTTTTTTTTATTTTCTTAGTAATTTTTTTCATTTTATTTTAAAAATCATCAGATTTACTCAAAGGCCATGAATAAATCAATTACTATCCATTTGTTTCTTTTAATTTTTTTCGTGCTTTGTGAATAGTATTTTTCTGTTTGATGTTATGGCTTTCCAGAATAACGTTTTCTAAAAACATTTCATTTCCTCAATTTCTTAAAAAAATTAAATTAAAATATCATGAAGAACTCTCCATGCCATTGCAATTAATTTTCTAATATTTTTCTTATCATCAATCACGCCTGACAGTTTCAAAAAAATCTTATATTTCTGATAAAATAACTTCAGCTTGTCAAATTTTATTAAAAAAAAAAAAAAAAAAAGTTATGTGAGCAATCGTTGCATCTTTCTAGAAAATAAATCATTTTTTGAAATTTCTTTAATTAATGTTTGAAAAATATATTAAATTCTGTATTTCTAAGACAATCAAGAATGATTTTTGAGTACATAAAAAAATAAAAGCCCATAAGTATAGATGGCTATGCCAACCGCACACTGTAAAATAATGGTCCACTGAGACTCAGAGTAACAAAACGTACATTATATACAGAATTTATGCATGCATGCAAATTTTTAATTTTTATAAATAAAAATATATTATTTTTCTTGTAAAATTATTTAGCAATTTTTAATGTACATTATCTTAAATAAAAATTAAAAATGTGTTGAAAATTTTAGTCTGTACCCCAAACAATCAAATTTACATAAAATGTCTGTTAAGGAACTTCCATGATTGTATCCAAAACATGCATAATTTCCTTCTATGAGCTTATAAAAAGAACTTAAACCTAATAAAGAAATAAATTTAGTAGAAATTGTTCCAATGCGAATATTTTAAAAACGGACGGATGAAATTTCTGGGAAAAGTGAAAGGTCTAAAACACAATATATTTAAAAGATTTATTATAACAGTTAAATATTAACTAAATGATTTAATGTTTATAGAAAAACAACATAATAATGTTTTATTTAATCATACCATTCACACACACAACCCCCCCCCCATGTATATATATATATCTGAAGACAAATATACATATGACAACAAATCCACAAAAGTATTCACTAAATAATATTCATGTTCTTCATAGAAACACGTTCAAATTGTATAATAAATTTTTCTATACATACTATTATTATTATTATTATAGTACATCATTGAAATTAAAATGTCTCGTTACACAGCTCAATCGTTAGCTGTCTAACCATTGTGTAATAGTTGGCTTAAAAGTTGTTGCTTAAAGCTCTCTAGCTGTCTAACCATTGACTTAACAGTGTTTCTGCTGTAAAAAGGACAAAACAAAATACCTGATTAAAAAAAAAAAAAATTAAAAATGCAATTTTTTTTAACTGTGGCACTTTTTGTGCAAGTAGGCAAAATATAAGCTCTCAAAGCAATAAGTCACTTGTTTCACAATTTATGTAACCGAATACTGTCTTTAAAAATTCAGAGAAATTTCGACTGTTTTTTCAAGGAAGCGGATGTTAAGTTTCTAAAAACGGATAATAGGTCACTAACATCTTTACAACATCCGCATCTTTAACAAGCATCAACGATTAAACCAGACCAATCTTTCTCCAGACCAGACCATTCAGTCTGTCTCCATTCATGGTTTGCTGTATTTTAACTCGAGGACAATTCCGCGTGACGAAAGTTCGACACGCAAATGAAACGAAATCGACAAGTGTCACTTTCTCATTCGTAAATAAAGATGAGCCTTCTGAAGTTCGTGGTTGTTAAAACGTCAGCTCCTCGCTTCGCAGGCCAACCTGACGAAATCTCTTCCACTCACTGTTTGGAGCGTTACCTTGTTTTTTATGAGAAATTCTGTCGGCATAAAAGCTTTCAAAAACGATTCAGTGAACGGATTCGGAAAAGTTTGATTCGATAATAATATGATCGCTGATTCACTTTTACAACATGATGATTTGGCTACATGAACCACAAGTCATGTGAAACTTTGATTGTAAATTCGTTCATTCTCAAACCTTTTAATGTATAAAATTGTTTTATTACGTAAACTTTTCAAAAACATATCTAATAAATAAAGATTAATATTTGTCTGTATTGCTTCCCAAAATTCGGTTTGCCATTTATATTATTTATTAAAGTCTTATGCAACTGAAACAATAAAATTTCAGTTAGTAGTCAAATTTGTTCCTCTTATTCATTATATTTTTTTGTTTGACAAATTTAAAAACGAAAATCCCAAAATAATTATAATTAGATGTTTTTAATAAAATAAAAACTGTTATTTTAAGTTTTATAACAATATAACTGTTATGTAGCTGCATTATTTACTGAAGTAAGAGAATTGGACATTGAACAAACTAAAATATACTATGATATTTACTGACGTAAGGAAATTGTATTTTGACCAAACTAAAATATACTATGATATCTGGTAGTATGATAGTAAGGTAAATTGGACATTGACCAAATTAAAATATATTATGATATTTACTGTAATAAGGGAATTGGACATTGACCAAATTAAAATATATTATGATATTTACTGTAATAAGGGAATTGGACATTGACCAAATTAAAATATATAATAAGTAGAGAATTGGTCATTGAGCAATCTAAACTATACTATCCTATTTACTAAGCAGGGAAAACACTTATTCACTATTTCTAATTCCATAAGAAAAGTTCTAAAATATATTAATTGAGATATTTATTATTTATTATTTTTTATTTTAACTAAAATATATAATTTATATTTATGGGTGGGGCCTGAATAGCCGAGTGGCTAGCGCTCTGGCGCTCGGTACCCCAGGTTTCGGGTTCGAGTCCCGGCGGTGCCAGTGTTGTTTGTAGTGATTCGGAATCCACTTTAAACCGTAGGTCCCGGTCTAATAGGGCGTTGCGGGGGTTACTCCGCGTCCGTGGCTTATCTTCAAGTTACACGCGCCTCCTGGGTAATGCAAAAAGAGTACGTCTGTGCAGCACTTGCCTTATGGCATCAAGACCAAGCTGTCTGTGTTTGCCAGCTGCATTAGAAAGAAAAAAAAAAAAAAAATATTTATGAGTTATCTTCTTTCATTATTACTTATTTTCCGTCCTCTCTTTTAATTATTGCATATTTTGCATTAAGTATGTAATTTTTTTTTTTTTTTTTACTGCAACACAGTTTTTCATTTTTCAAAAAAAAAAAAAAAAAACGAAAAATCCTTTCTGAAAAATTTCTTTATTCAATATCAGAAGCAACTGGCTATATTAGCTTTTAATTTAAGTATTAGTAATCAATATGACAAAGAAATGTAAAATTTTTTTTTCGTAGTTCTATTATTTTTATGTGGTGTTATTATTAATTTATTTTCTAAAAAATATGAAAAATTCATCTCATAAAAAAATTCTTCACATGAAAAAAATACTTTCAAAAACTTTTTTTATTTATTTACTATTATTTTTATTATTACTTTTTATTTTTTATTATTAGACTTTTTTTTTAACTATTTTATTTTGAGATATAATTAGTAGTTGTATAGTTGTATCACAAACAACAACAAATATTATTTTGAAACTTAAAAATAAATTAATAATTAATGATTTTAAATATTAATTTAAATTAATTTTTTTAATTTTAAATATAAATATAATAAATTAATAATTTTAATTTTAAATATAATATTTAAAAAAAATTTCTATGAAAATTTGCTTTTAAAATAATATTATTTCAAATATTTTATTTTTTTTTAAACTTGAAATAAATATTAAGAAGACCATTACGATTATGAACTTTTTTTTTAAAAAAAGTTTTTAAAAGGAATATTACTTTGTCATCTTTAAACAATTGATTTTTCCAAAAATAATTTAAAATGCTAGAATATTTTTAAACAAACCCTATTTAAATCGGACAAAAAATACAGTTACAATATTAAAAGAAGTGCAAAGGCCAAAAAGGAACATTTAAAATATCCTTCAATCTTTCAAAGGACATATGTGAATTTATCAAAAGACATAGTCATTGTGATATTAATTTCTGATTTTCACACATTTCCTCAAAATTATTAAAAAAACTATCACCAAGAGTAATAAAAATTTGCATGAATATTCTGCTTATTTAATTTAAAAACAATATATTAATTGAATTACAAAATTTAAACCAATTTATTAAAGATTTACTTTTATTGTAAAAAAAAATAACACAAAAAAGATTAAAATATTATGATTAAAAATGAGTCGTAAAATATGATCAGTTTCCAACTCGCAAGATACTTTGTCTACTTAAACATCGTATTGTTCATGAAATATTAAAAAAAATAATTTAAAATACTTAAGAATTTTTCAACCACACTTGATTATTTTAACTTTTATAAGTCATAATTTTGCCAACATAATTTACAGGCTTAAAATAGATTAAATGTATAAATAAATTAAAATTCCTGACAATTTCATGATTTCAAAATATGTTAAATGGTTTATAAACATTCACCTTCTTAATCAAAACTAAAATAAATGAAACCTTTTATATCATTTTATTTAATGAGTCGAAATAAATAATTATTTTTATTTTATTACAATTACGGTTTTAAAAAAGATGTTTTTGTTTACAATTATTAAGTGAGGCGTTTCCTAGAAATTCATGGCTTCTAGGAAAAAAAGAACAAAACAGTTCATTGCACTCTTTTTTCATTTAACTGTCCTTGAACCTAGTGAAAGTGTCTCTAGAGTTTAAATTATTGTTTCCTTAAATAATTCAAAGAGATTGATTGAGCTATCAAATGCTGTAATGGGAGTTTTTGAAACTGAATCCATAGAGATTGTTTATGGTTATGACATTGTTTATATTACTCTACCTGAATCTTTATGTTTGATCATGGACAATCGCTATTCAATTGTTATTGTATAGTTTATGTTTCTGCGAATTCAAACCGTTTCCTTTTGAAACGGAGAGTAAAGCCAACATCCGGAAGATTCATAACAACATAAAATACCTAAATTGTTTTTTGGATGTGTTTTTATATAATATATACTAGTTCTTTTACCTTCAAAAAAAATTACATAGTTCTTTTACTTATACTTCCAAAAATTATATAGTTATTTTACTTAAAAATATATCTTCTAAAAACTTCAAAAAAATGATATACTTCTTTTACTTATACTTCCAAAAAATTACATAGTTCTTTTATTTGTTTTGGTTACTTATTCAAAAAAATTACATAGTGTTTTAGTTTCACAATTTATTTCTTAAAAAAATAATGCCTTTTAATGACCGGCTAAAATGATATTCAGGGGACTAATGGTGCCATAGATGTTTGTAGTGGTTCGAATCCACTTTAAGCCGTAGTCCTGGTCTAATATGTCTGTAAAGCGCAGGGCTAACAACCCCACCCGTAAAAAGAAAATATCTTGATCCACAATGAAGATGTTGCGTCAATGAAGAAGAAGAAAATAGTATATGGTCAATGTTATTCGTGCTATATATACTATGATAGTTCTGTACACTACATGCATACTTTGCCATGACAATCAGGACCTAACACTAAACCATCAGGGCGTTAATACTCTCCTCTTCATTTCTCCTTAATCCAAAAGTATTGATTGGCTTACAGATTTATGGTGATGATCTTAGGAATAGACATTAAAGTTTTCGATTCGGCTTCCTTAGTTAACAAAATTAATGCGCTCTGTATCAACCTCAAAAATAAATAAATAAAAGGTGTTCACATTTTGCAGATTTTTAAAATTTCCTTTGGATGTTGTTACTATAATCTCAAAAATTGCAATTTTTTTTTTTAGATTGTAAAGAATCACACAGTGTTTAGTTTTTTTTCCCATTATCTATTTGATTGAAACAAAAATCGTTAAAAACTGAAAATGTACACAAAAAAGAAAAGAAAAAAAAAATGGAAAAATTGCGTGGTATTTTTTTTTAATGATGAAAGGATTATAAAAAATTATAAAAAAGTATTGACTTAAGAATTAATTTTTCGCTGTTAATTTTTACGATATTAAGCAGAAGAAAGAAAAGGTTGGCGAATTGTCGTGAAATGGGATACATTTTATTAAGTAAATATTCCGGGTCCAATAGAACTTAACTTATTAGACCAGCATTATTACCAAAATTTCCTACCCATAATCCGTAGAATATACGCTAAAATTCCACAAGATTTCAGATGCGGATTATGGACCGTTGCATGCAATAGGGAAAACGCTTTTTCTGTAAGTTTTAGTATATAAAAGCAAACTTAAAAATACTTTATGCCCAAAGAGAACTTTTGTGTGAGAGAAAATAATCTTCTTAACATAAGAAAAAGACGTATCAATTGTGGTTGTTGGTAGGAAACCAATTTGAACAAAAGTAGATAGAATGTGGCACATATTTTACACCACTGTGTGCTACTACTACTACTACTATACACCACACCACATCACATCACATTACTGTGCCTAGAGCTAAGTTATTCCTTTACAATTTCGGAATGATGTAGTTGAAAAATCTGATTGGGCTTTATGACGCTCTACAGTCATATGAGACCAGGACCTACGGCATAAAGTGGATTCCGAACCACTACAAGCATCCATGGCATCTCCGGGACTCGAACTCGAATCCTGTGGAACCAATTCCAATTAATTGTACAAATCATATTATACTCTGCAATCATATTAGACAGGATTTACGGTTTAAAGTGAGTTTTGAATCCCTACAAACATCCATGGAAACGCCGGCACTCGAACCCAAAACCAGTGGTACCGAGCGCCAGAGCGCTAGCAATTCTGCCATTAGGTCCTTTTCAGTTAAAAAGGCATTAATAAAATACAAAGTTGGAATATATAATTAATAATAAACTGAGATTAAAGTAATTATGAGTTTCTTACATTCAGTTCATTTTTTAATATTTTTGCTTAAACACAATTACTCTCCTCATTGCTCAATTTGTTTTTCTATAGTGTTAAAAATTTAATTAACGACGACATTTTTTTTAATCACAAAGTTGAACAAAACCGATACTAAAATTTCGTACCATTGGTGGGTTAAGGACTTCTGTCTATTGGAAGATTTCGAGATAGGAGATATTTTATTTTTACGGATGGGATTGTCAGCCCTATGTCCAATGCTCTACAGTCATATTAGACCGGGACCTACGGTTTAAAAGTGGAATCCGAGTCACTATACACATATATGGCACCGTCGGAACTCGAACCCGAAATCTATGTCACCGAGCGCTAGTCACTCAGCCATCCGCGCCAAAATTATTTTATTACTGCCATTATAATATTAACTTGACTTGATATGAGATAGATATAGATAGATAGATATGATATGATATGACTTGATGTCTTTCACTTGTATACCTTTCAGTTAAAAAGTCACTAATAAAATATAAAGACGATGTATAATTAATAATAAATCAAGTACTTCCCTTTATATTTAGATTTACGTTAGTGGGATAGTTTAATCGCGTCCGTAGCATATCTTCAAGCTGCACGTGCCCCCTGGATATCGCTAAATGAGTAAAAGCTTGTGCAACCCTTGCTTAGATTAACTATCTCTGTATTGCCAGCTGCATTAAAACAACAGCAATTTTATATTTTCCTTCAATTCAATCACTTTATATTTTTCACTTTTTCACTTTATATTTTTCGTTCAGTTCATTCACTTCATATTTTTCATTCAGTTCATTCACTTTAAATTTTTCATTCAGTTCATTCACTTTATATTTTTCACTCAGTTCATTCACTTGATATTTTCATTCAGTTCATTCACTTTATATTTTTTTATTCAATTCGATCATTTTATATTTTAATTCAGTTCATTCACTTTATATTTTTCTCTCAATTCGATCATATGTTTTTCATTTAGTTCATTCACTTTGTGTTTTTCATTCAGTTCCTTAACTTTTATATTTTTCATTCAGTTCATTCACTTTATATTTTTCATTCAGTTCATTCACTTTATATTTTTCATTCAGTACATTCCCATTATATTTTTTCATGCAGTTCATTCACTTGATATTTTTCATTCATTCATTCCCTTTGTATTTTTCATTCCCTTTATATTTTTCATTCAATTCATTCCATTTATATTTTTCATTCAGCTCATTCCCTTTATAATTTTTATTCAGTTCATTCATTTTTGTATTTTTCATTCACTTTATATTTTTATTCACTTTATATTTTTTATTCAGTTCATTCACTTTATATTTTTGCTTAAACGTAATTACTCTGCTGATAGCTCAATTCGTTTTTCTATAGCGTTAAAAATTTAATTAACGCCGAAATTTTGTTTTTAATCTCAAAGTTGAACAAAAGCGATTCTAAATGTCCTACCCCTCGAAGCAGAACGACAACCCCAAAACTGGTGATGAAATTTTTCAGCCGACTAATTGCAGGTTCCACCGCTGTCAACACTCTTTGCTCTGAGGTCAACAGCGGCGTCATCCATTCCGCCGCACTGGAAAAGCAATTTCCCCTCCAGTTTTCCTCCTTTCGAGACGAACCCAGGGAAATATTTCCTGAAAATAATGATTTCCCTCGAAAGCTCCTTTTGTTCCCCAGATCATGTTTAGGGTTATGTTGTGTTGCTGCTCCTGCAGTTTTTCCTCCGACCACTCTCTGGGATATGAGTTCCAGAATTCTTGGAATATTCTCTCTCGTTCGAAAAGACCCCTGAACTTCCATGTCCTATGATATTGCTTTAAAAGGATCTTTTACTCCTTGCCGAACGAGCGAGTTTAGTGCCATTTTTTTATTTCTTCTACTTGGATACAATTGAATACCTTTCTGCATTTTTCAACGACCGCTATTGTGATGTCACATGTTTGAGTTGTCTTTACGATGGTTTGAGTTGTTCTGATCCTGCTTCGTACACTGTAATTAACAAACCGATTCTGTAAATTTGTTTTGTTACTTTCAGAGTTGTATTTGACATGCCGAAAGCTAAATAACGGGTTTTAAAAAGTACTTTGTATTGCACGGTCTCATGTTTTAGAGACATTTGATGTCCTTCAGTAACCATAAGATTGGTGAGAAATTGCTTATGACCGCTTGAATTTATTTTCCATTATTTTTTCATACTGACAATAAATGAAGAAATTGATAATAGTAGCAACGTATCCTTTAATGCGTGGTCTCATGCTTTACTGGCGATTAAATGCATATTATTTGTTGCTTATGATCTCTTGAATTTATTTTTCATACTGCAATAAATGAAGAAATTGATAATAGTAGCAATGTATCCTTTAATGCGTGGTCTCATGCTTTACTGGCGATTAAATGCATATTATTTGTTGCTTATGATCTCTTGAATTTATTTTTCATACTTAAATGAAGAAATTGATAATAGTAGCAATGTATCCTTTAATGATGCTTTACTGGCGATTAAATGCATATTATTTGTTGCTTATGATCTCTTGAATTTATTTTTCATACTGACAATAAATGAAGAAATTGATAATAGTAGCAATGTATCCTTTATTGCGTGGTCTCATGCTTTACTGGCGATTAAATGCATATTATTTGTTGCTTATGATCTCTTGAATTTATTTTCATACTGACAATAAATGAAGAAATTGATAATAGTAGCAATGTATCCTTTAATACGTGGTCTCATGACTGGCTTGTATTTATTTGCTCATGATCTCTTGAATTTATTTTTCAAACTGACAATAAATGAAAAATTGATAATAGTAAATGATAATGCGTGGTCTCATGCTTTACTGGCGATTAAATGCATATTATTTGTTGCTTATGATCTCTTGAATTTATTTTCATACTGACAATAAATGAAGAAATTGATAATAGTAGCAATGTATCCTTTAATGCGTGGTCTCATGCTTTACTGGCGATTAAATGCATATTATTTGTTGCTCATGATCTCTTGAATTTATTTTCATACTGACAATAAATGAAGAAATTGATAATAGTAGCAATGTATCCTTTAATGCGTGGTCTCATGCTTTACTGGCGATGTTGCTTATGATCTCTTGAATTTATTTTCATACTGACAATAAATAAGAAATTGATAATAGTAGCAATGTATCCTTTAAATGCTTTACTGGCAGATTAAATGCAATTATTTGTTGCTCATGATCTCTTGAATTTATTTTCATACTGACAATAAATGAAGAAATTGATAATAGTAGCAATGTATCCTTTAATGCGTGGTCTCATGATTTACCGATTAAATGCATATTATTTGTTGCTTATGATCTCTTGAATTTATTTTCACTATTTTTTTTCATACTGACAATAAATGAAGAAATTGATAATAACAGCAATGTATCGTTTTATTGCGCGGTCTCATGCTTTACAGACATTTGATGCGCTCCAGTAACCACAAGGTTGTCGGGGAAACTGCATATTATTTATTACTTATGACCGCCTTGTATTTATTATGCATTATGTTTTTCAAACTGAAAATAAAGGAAAAGTTTTGTAATGATAATAGCAGCGATGTATCGTTTAATGATCACGAATGATCTGGCGATGAATCAAAGTATTACATTTTTATCCTAATGTGCAATCCGAATGGTTAAATTTATATTTGAATATCTATAATTCAAGGTGCAGGTTGGGCAACCAGATCGCAACTGGGTGTGATTGGACTGAGGTATTTGAAGCACAATACTTGTCCTGGTTAAGAACTCAAATTTACTGCGTCAAACACCACACACATATAATTAGAGACCTGCAATATTTAAAACATTTAAAGGCTTATAATTATAGATTCTTGGAAGGATTCCACTTCTAAGCCGAAAACCCTTTACTCAGTACGACTATAAAAAATATACTTACACTTAACTTACACTTATACTTAATATCAGAGGGTATACAGCTTGCGCTATACTTCCTCTCGGGTAAAATTCGCAAGATCGACTGAAGCCCATTTGCACACCACAGGTAGGCACTCTTGCCAATGTGTAGGAGAAAGCACGGTTATATAATAAAACTTACTGATTTAAATTTCAACAATACATAATTTCAATTTTAATAAAAACATTTTAAAAGAAAAAAAAAACATTTTTGAAAAAAAAAAAAAAAATATTTTTAATATATTTATTTCTGAAGAGCTTTGTTGAAAAAAAAAAAAACTTTCTAGCACAGTAATTTTTTTTCACGGTTAGGAATACTAATTTTAGTGAATAATATTTTCAATTAATGATCCTACATGTTAAAATAAAAGTCGATTCAAATATGAAAAACTTTTCAAATGTGATCTGAAAGCATTAAAATTCCTTATAAAACTGCTACGTCTCTTATTTCTGGTTACAGCAACATTATCGTATTCAAAATGCCGGATTATTTTTTATAAATGTTAAAAGTCAAATTTAAATGTCATATTTCAAATCTTTTACATCGCCGAAAATAGCTTTGCAAATTAAAAAAAAAAAAAAAAAAAAATTTTTTTGTGTCCTTGTGTGGGTGTTTGAATTGTATTGCTGCCATAGTTTTAGGTGTGTTTTTTTTTTTTCAATTCCTTACAGCTGTACCCAATGTGTATTATATAAGATAAAAATTTAATTAAAATTTTCTTGACTGAATTGAAGAATTTGAAATTTTGTTATTTTAAGAGAGATAACCATTTATTTAAATATGTGTTATGGTATTATAAATATAATTATAATTAATAATTATATTATTATTATAATTTTATAAATATATGTTGTATTTCCATAATTTCCACTAGCTAATTTTTTTCTTAAATATAATTAATTTTTTTAATTTTGAATTAATTATTTTATACTTAAATTCAGTACATTTTTTTCTAATTCAGTACATTTCTTTTATATGTGTAGAAAGGATAGATAATTTCAATTACAAAAATCAAAGGTGTGAAGCAATTATTCTATCAAGGTTTTGAAAATTTTACCCTCCATTTTTAAATTTTTTTTTATTTCCATGATTAATTTTTTTTTTAGTTTGGTTCGTCGCCGTACGGTCGTATTGGGAACACGAGAATTAAACAGACCCGGACCTGCAGTTTTGCGCTGATTCCAAACCACTACAAACATACATGGTACCGTCGGGACTCGAACCCGAAACCTGGGGTACAGTGCGCCTGACCATCGACCATCAGGCCCCGATAAATTAATTATTTTTTTAAATATAAAAACTCATAACAGAATAACAAAAAAAGCTTTTGTTAAAAAGATACATTTTTTTCTGTAAGTTATTTGAATACACACATTTACTTTGTTAATATTTTACTTTGGGGGCCTGATGGCCGAATGACTATCACATTTAATTATTTCTGGCACCGCCGGAATTCGAACCCGGTGCACAGGGTATGGGTTCGAGTTCCGGCGGTGCCATGATTGCTTATAGTGATTTGGAATCCACTTTAAACCGTATGTCACGGTCTAATAGGGCAGTAGAGCCTTGAGCGTAGGGCTGATAAATCTACCCCGTTAAAAGTAAACATTTCTCGTCTCGAAAGCTACAAATAGGCAGACGGCCTTGCCCACCATGGGATTGTTGCGCCGATGATGATGATCATGAATATTTTACTTTATGTTGATGTAATATTTATAATGCTAAAAGACCAATATTTTTTTTGCGCTTATTGATTTTTTTTTTTTATTTTCATTATTATTATTATTATTATTATTTTGGATCTGCATAAATTTTCCGAGAAATTTCTTTTCCGGTTTTACAGCTGAATAGGTATGTATTTTTGAATTAATTCGAATAGATAATTTTCCTGTTCGCTATCGGGTAAAATATGTACTTTAATACAATCTCCGATACCGTTTCAAATACAGTCTGTGCGATGCCCCCTTTGCACGCAACGAATTTCCAAGGAATATTATCGCATTCTAAAATTTGTTATTATCGCATAAAGTAAACGGTCAAAATAACCCAATCCATATCGCGAAGAGATTAAAAAAAAAAAAAAAAAATCCCTGCATCTTGCTTTGACCACAAAATACATCAATAATAGCGCCGACATTTTCCCCAAACATTCTTCCTGGAAGGGAAAAAAATCACGTCTCCGGAAACCGATTTCCTCCCTATCCCCCAAATAAGAGAAAAACAATGACTTTCCCCTACAGATCCCTTCGACCGGAGATTTCTGATGCGTTGTCCCTTTTTTTTTTTTTCGCCCCAGCGAATGGTGCATAATTTTTCCATTACAGATCAGATCTCTGCCTTTTTATCGAAAATTCAAGATCCCCAAAGATTACCCGTTATTTATGGAACTGAAAAGTTTCGGAATAACGATTTCTGGTATCTTTTAGACTCTGTGTTTTTCCAAAACGATTTTTTGGGAATCACAAACGAAGATAAGTTACATGTTTAGCATGTTTAAAAAAATCGAAAACATTTTCTTCGGCCAAAACTATCTTCTTGATATATCGGCATTAGCTAATAAGCTTAACATGATATGCATTATTATCTTTTACGATTATTTTACACATTATTATTTAATATTCAATATTAATTTGATAACAAAATTTTTAAATGTTGATTCCTAATCAACAATATTTTTTCGTCAATTATATAAATGCATTGAAACTTCATTTACTGCAAAACACGTTAAAATTATGATGGATTTAGATAATAAAAGTTGTTTATAGATTCCTACATAAATAGAAAACTACTTTTAAATAAATAGAGCACCAGTGATATAAAATTCATGACAAATTAAAAATATCAAAATAACTGCCAAATTAAAAATAAATTTTTAAAGTAAAATGTATTTATTAATTATTATTTATTTATTAATAATTAATTTATTGAGAATATTTTGAAATTTTTTTAATTCTTAACAATAATCAGTTAGAAGCCTGTGGGCCGAAGGGTTTTCGGTGCTACAGGTTTCTGGTTCAAATCTCCGGTGGTACCATGTATGTTTGTAGTATTCGGATTCCACTTTAAACTGAAGTCCCGGTTTTAATATGGCTGTAGAGCATACGGCTGACAGGCCTACCCATAAAAAAGAAAACATTTCTCGTCTCAAAAATCTTCCAGTAGGGCAGACATTCTTGGCCCACCATGGAACTGTTGCGCCGATGATGATGATGATGATGAATATTTTACTTTATACTGATGTAATATTTAAAGATGTTAAAAGACCAATTTTTTTTTATTATGTCATTGATTTTTTTTTTATCTGATCTGCATAAATTTTCAGATAAAACATTTTTTCAGTTTCAAACATCAATAGGTATATATTTTCGAATTAGTTCGAATCAATAACTTCCTTTGTTCGCTATTGGGTAAAATATGTACTTTAATACAATCTCCGATACCGTTACAAATACAGTCTGTGCTATGCCGCCTTTGCACACAACGAACATCCAAAGGAATATTATGGCATTCTTTTTTTGAATTTGTTTTCGTCGATAAAGTAAACGGTCAAAATAACCCAATCCATATCGCGAAATAGATTTAAAAAAAAAGAAAAAAAAAATTCCCCAACCTCCCTTTTGACCACAAAATACATCAATAATAGCGCCGACATTTTCCCCAAACATTCTTCCTGGAAGGGGAAAAAATCACGTCTCCGGAAACCGATTTCCTCCCTATTCCCAAATAAGAGAAAACAATGACTTTCCCTATAGATCCCTTCGACCGGAGATTTCTGATGCGTTGTCCCTTTTTTTTCCCCAGTCATTGATGCATAATTCTTCCATTACAGATCAGATCTCTCCTTTTTTATCGAAAATTCAAGATCCCCAAAGATTACCCGTTATTTATGGAACTGAAAAGTTTCGGAATAACGATTTCTGGTATCTTTAGACTCTGTGTTTTTTCCCTAAACGATTTTTTTGAATCACAAACGAAGATAAATTAGATGTTTTATTACGTTTAAAAAAAATCAAAACAATTTTCTTCAGTCGAAAATATTTTCTTGATAT
>BPLR01016076.1:0-110132 GCA_021605095.1 Caerostris extrusa | reverse complement strand
AACACAGTAGCCTGGATTTGTTCTATCAGTAATCGACCTTATTCCTAATTAAATAGAGCAAATCCCCTTATTGGGGGTAAGACATGAAGATGCCAGAAAAACATGACCTGTTGGCCGCCATTCTCGCGGCAAAGGAACAAGGCATCGGGGCAATCCTTGCGTTTGCAATGGCGTACCTTCGCGGCAGATATAATGGCGGTGCGTTTACAAAAACAGTAATCGACGCAACGATGTGCGCCATTATCGCCTAGTTCATTCGTGACCTTCTCGACTTCGCCGGACTAAGTAGCAATCTCGCTTATATAACGAGCGTGTTTATCGGCTACATCGGTACTGACTCGATTGGTTCGCTTATCAAACGCTTCGCTGCTAAAAAGCCGGAGTAGAAGATGGTAGAAATCAATAATCAACGTAAGGCGTTCCTCGATATGCTGGCGTGGTCGGAGGGAACTGATAACGGACGTCAGAAAACCAGAAATCATGGTTATGACGTCATTGTAGGCGGAGAGCTATTTACTGATTACTCCGATCACCCTCGCAAACTTGTCACGCTAAACCCAAAACTCAAATCAACAGGCGCCGGACGCTACCAGCTTCTTTCCCGTTGGTGGGATGCCTACCGCAAGCAGCTTGGCCTGAAAGACTTCTCTCCGAAAAGTCAGGACGCTGTGGCATTGCAGCAGATTAAGGAGCGTGGCGCTTTACCTATGATTGATCGTGGTGATATCCGTCAGGCAATCGACCGTTGCAGCAATATCTGGGCTTCACTGCCGGGCGCTGGTTATGGTCAGTTCGAGCATAAGGCTGACAGCCTGATTGCAAAATTCAAAGAAGCGGGCGGAACGGTCAGAGAGATTGATGTATGAGCAGAGTCACCGCGATTATCTCCGCTCTGGTTATCTGCATCATCGTCTGCCTGTCATGGGCTGTTAATCATTACCGTGATAACGCCATTACCTACAAAGCCCAGCGCGACAAAAATGCCAGAGAACTGAAGCTGGCGAACGCGGCAATTACTGACATGCAGATGCGTCAGCGTGATGTTGCTGCGCTCGATGCAAAATACACGAAGGAGTTAGCTGATGCTAAAGCTGAAAATGATGCTCTGCGTGATGATGTTGCCGCTGGTCGTCGTCGGTTGCACATCAAAGCAGTCTGTCAGTCAGTGCAGTGAAGCCACCACCGCCTCCGGCGTGGATAATGCAGCCTCCCCCGACTGGCAGACACCGCTGAACGGGATTATTTCACCCTCAGAGAGAGGCTGATCACTATGCAAAAACAACTGGAAGGAACCCAGAAGTATATTAATGAGCAGTGCAGATAGAGTTGCCCATATCGATGGGCAACTCATGCAATTATTGTGAGCAATACACACACACACGCCCAGCGGAGTATAAATGCCTAAAGTAATAAAACCGAGCAATCCATTTACGAATGTTTGCTGGGTTTCTGTTTTAACAACATTTTCTGCGCCGCCACAAATTTTGGCTGCATCGACAGTTTTCTTCTGCCCAATTCCAGAAACGAAGAAATGATGGGTGATGGTTTCCTTTGGTGCTACTGCTGCCGGTTTGTTTTTTTTTTTGTAAACGTCTGTTGAGCACATCCTGTAATAAGCAGGGCCAGCGCAGTAGCGAGTAGCATTTTTTTCATGGTGTTATTCCCGATGCTTTTTGAAGTTCGCAGAATCGTATGTGTAGAAAATTAAACAAACCCTAAACAATGAGTTGAAATTTCATATTGTTAATATTTATTAATGTATGTCAGGTGCGATGAATCGTCATTGTATTCCCGGATTAACTATGTCCACAGCCCTGACGGGGAACTTCTCTGCGGGAGTGTCCGGGAATAATTAAAACGATGCACACAGGGTTTAGCGCGTACACGTATTGCATTATGCCAACGCCCCGGTGCTGACACGGAAGAAACCGGACGTTATGATTTAGCGTGGAAAGATTTGTGTAGTGTTCTGAATGCTCTCAGTAAATAGTAATGAATTATCAAAGGTATAGTAATATCTTTTATGTTCATGGATATTTGTAACCCATCGGAAAACTCCTGCTTTAGCAAGATTTTCCCTGTATTGCTGAAATGTGATTTCTCTTGATTTCAACCTATCATAGGACGTTTCTATAAGATGCGTGTTTCTTGAGAATTTAACATTTACAACCTTTTTAAGTCCTTTTATTAACACGGTGTTATCGTTTTCTAACACGATGTGAATATTATCTGTGGCTAGATAGATAGTAAATATAATGTGAGACGTTGTGACGTTTTAGTTCAGAATAAAACAATTCACAGTCTAAATCTTTTCGCACTTGATCGAATATTTCTTTAAAAATGGCAACCTGAGCCATTGGTAAAACCTTCCATGTGATACGAGGGCGCGTAGTTTGCATTATCGTTTTTATCGTTTCAATCTGGTCTGACCTCCTTGTGTTTTGTTGATGATTTATGTCAAATATTAGGAATGTTTTCACTTAATAGTATTGGTTGCGTAACAAAGTGCGGTCCTGCTGGCATTCTGGAGGGAAATACAACCGACAGATGTATGTAAGGCCAACGTGCTCAAATCTTCATACAGAAAGATTTGAAGTAATATTTTAACCGCTAGATGAAGAGCAAGCGCATGGAGCGACAAAATGAATAAAGAACAATCTGCTGATGATCCCTCCGTGGATCTGATTCGTGTAAAAAATATGCTTAATAGCACCATTTCTATGAGTTACCCTGATGTTGTAATTGTGTATAGAACATAAGGTGTCTCTGGAAGCATTCAGAGCAATTGAGGCAGCGTTGGTGAAGCACGATAATAATATGAAGGATTATTCCCTGGTGGTTGACTGATCACCATAACTGCTAATCATTCAAACTATTTAGTCTGTGACAGAGCCAACACGCAGTCTGTCACTGTCAGGAAAGTGGTAAAACTGCAACTCAATTACTGCAATGCCCTCGTAATTAAGTGAATTTACAATATCGTCCTGTTCGGAGGGAAGAACGCGGGATGTTCATTCTTCATCACTTTTAATTGATGTATATGCTCTCTTTTCTGACGTTAGTCTCCGACGGCAGGCTTCAATGACCCAGGCTGAGAAATTCCCGGACCCTTTTTGCTCAAGAGCGATGTTAATTTGTTCAATCATTTGGTTAGGAAAGCGGATGTTGCGGGTTGTTGTTCTGCGGGTTCTGTTCTTCGTTGACATGAGGTTGCCCCGTATTCAGTGTCGCTGATTTGTATTGTCTGAAGTTGTTTTTACGTTAAGTTGATGCAGATCAATTAATACGATACCTGCGTCATAATTGATTATTTGACGTGGTTTGATGGCCTCCACGCACGTTGTGATATGTAGATGATAATCATTATCACTTTCGCGGGCCAAATCCGGCCCGCCAGTGTCATCAATCCTGCCCGCGACAGCGAATAGCGTATTGTTGCTGTAATAATTTGGATTAAAAAACACTGAATGACAATAACTCGGTTTTATTGACTCGCTAAGGTAAAAGCTAACAACAAGCATAATACGCAGAAAATGTAACTTAAGCATAACAACTAACAAGTAATTGAAATGAATCCCACTAACATCATAAACTAGTGAACATCCCGCTGTTACAGTCGGTAGTTATGTTGGGGTAAAGATTATCGCATATATATGTATATCGATGTTTGGAATGTATATATCCTGAATCGAACATATGATTTTTATCCAGAAAATCCCTCAGGAACGGAAAAACTAAATTAACGCGAATGAAACCACAGGGTATCCACTTGTAAAAAAATACTAATGAGATTTGTGTATTTGTGATTTTTCACTGACAATAGTTTGTAGTTAGCAAGTATATGCTTGCTCAGAGCGCGTACTCGGCGACTGGTCTAGAAATTATAGATAATGGCAGAAATATTTTAAAAATTTAAGACAATTTTGGACCTTGGTACTTACTGGAGTAAACAGTACGGCTGGAAAGTTTGGAGACCCCTGCTTTAGACGATATGTTTTTCTTTTAGAACTCTGGGATGTGCTTTTGGTATCGCGGCATCTGACACTTCAAATAGAATAAGAAAGGAACCATTTTCATATGCAATTTGTAGTTTGGAAATTATGTCCCGATGAGAAATAAAAGTCAGATCAACTTCGGAGGTATATTCCCAGATATTAAGATTTAAATGATTGCCTACCATGTCAAAACTTTAAGCACGCCCCCTCAGAGTATTGGGCCTTCTTAGCTCACCTTAAGGCATTAACAAAATTCAGAACAAACATGTGAAAATAAATGCAAATAAATACAGGTGACTTACCTGAAAGAGAAATCAAAATAAGAAGAAAATAAATTTTATATTGTCATACAAACTCAACACAAAAACAAAAAGATAAATTGAGATCGCAAAACTCTCGTAAAAGTTTCCCAAGTCAAACAAGGCAGAAGCAGAGCACCAATGTTCAAGATATATTAAAAGCAAAATGTAGTACTTTTCTAGTCATTATGACCGGTATGAAAGTCTGTTAACAGATAGAAAAATCGACTTATTAATAAAAGTTTTTAATTTTGGATGAATTTATAAATCTTAATTTAACAAGCATTCTTAATGTCACTTGATAATAAAATACTATATTTCCCTTTTGTTTTCAATTAGAAAAATTTCAAACTATCGAAAATTTGAATTTCATAAAGTAATTTTTCAAGTAGAAAGTTGATTGTTTTTTATTTTTATGAAGAAAATCGATCGTTAGCAGAGACAAATTGACATTAGAGTCAATTGACAAATTGACAAATTACTGAAACAGAAAAAAAGAACAGAAAGAAATGGACAAAAATCAATTACAAAACTTTCTTCACAGATTACAAAATTTGAATAGATTTTTGTTATTTTTTTATATCTTAAATTAGGAATCAACTACTAAAAGTACTACTAAAACTAATGTTTATTTCCTGTTTTGGTGGTTAGAATCATTAGAAGTCAAAAAAGACGAACAAAAACCAGGAAAAAAATGTGTTTAAATAAGTTTTAAATTGAGTAAATTTATTATTTTCTTATTTAAGAAGTTTAGATTACTGAACTTTTTTATATCAGATGTTTCCACATAATTTTTAGAGTTCGTATAGTTCGATTTTAAACTATACTATGAATATTTTATTGAAATTACTTAAATTAGAAGAAATGTTTCAAAATAATCATGTATTTGTACACTTTTTATATTATACATTATTAGTAGCTTAAATTTGCATAATATGTTTTAAATTTTGTTTTTCTTTTTTTTTTTTTTTATTATTTTTGAACCTTTAGAACGATTAAAAAAGTCAAAATGTTATTTATTTTTCTTAAAAACCAAACAGCATTTTATTTTTTAAAAGTTAAACAGCATTTCATTACTTCCTTATATTAGAATAACATTTGCACACTTGCCTTCATCCAAGATGTGAAGAATTTCGTACTTATCTTTAAAGGTTTGCAATAAATTCAGTTTACTTTCTAAAGAGTACAATCTATCATATTTGTTAGAAAGAATGTAAAATTACAAAAAAATAGCCGGGTTATCTATATACTGCATGTTTATATTATCCTCATATTCTAGAAATTATTATAATTAAGTTCTGCGAAATTCTAAAAAAAGACATTCTAATTAATTCTATAAATTATTATAACTTGGTAAACATATATTTTCACTACATGACGTGCATCGACACTACTTTTATGTGAAGTAGTCAGTCCTTGTTTCTCGGTGCTCCTTGGCCCCTATAGGACCTAAAACACCTGGCTTATTGGGATAAAAGGAAATAGAATATGAGCATTACAGGTAGTGAGCAAAAATTTAAGTCCCCAAAGTTAAGAATCCAAAAGAATACAAAAAATACAATAGTGAGAAATAAAAAAGAGAAATTACACATATTCAAAAAGTAAACTGAAAAAGTTAAACACTACGAAATGAAGGCTGCTCGAAATGATGACTAAAGAATCACGTCAGGGTCGAACTCACTGCCTAGACAGCACACATGACAACCGATCCAGTTCGTCTAGGACAATTGAAGATTGTTAAGAACGGCCTCGAGATATTCGTATCTCGGAAGATTACGTATTTCATCATTTCGGAATATATTCAAGACTTGTATAAAAATTGCTGGCAAGCTTGAACATAAAATTTTGAATAGAGGGATTGTGACGAATGTCATCATTTCTAAAACACCATGGAGATCCTTGTAAGCAGTTTATTTTCTAATCTATTAATATAACTAATGTGGTACCTTGCAGCAGAACCCCAAACCGGGCAAGCATAAGTAATAATGGGCCGCATATAGTACATGTAAATTAAGAGTTTATTTTCAAGTGAGAGGGGTGAGTTTGTTAATAAAAGGGTACAGCATGCGTAAGCAAATATTATATTTAGTTTTAATATGGTTAATATGTTTAGTATAGGTTAATTTACTATCAAGATAAACTCCCAGATTATGTGAAGTATTGGTGTAGAGAGATTTACTTTTTAAGATAAGATACATTCCAGATAAGAAACATTTGGTCAGCTGTACCTAACGTTGAAATTTGGTTCCGAAAACAGGTTCCGTTATCTTCTCTTGCGAGACAGCTTTCAGTCATCATTCGGAATGTCATAAATCCTTCACAGCGTGGCCAAAATACATCACCAGGTCAACCGGTACTTCTGTTCCCTCAAAAGCTAGCAAACAAAACTCCATGTGTTTTAATTTTCTTCTAAACTGCAGAAAACCGGTTTGATGTGTGACGGTCAAAACTCTTTTTGCGTGTTAATGTGAACACGGCTTTAACAGGAACTGTGATATATAAGAAAGAAAACAAGCAAAAAAAAAAAAATAAATAAATAAATAAAATGTAGTGGAAATATTGTTAAAGCCTGACTATATTTTTTTAACCTTTTAAATTAAAAAGCCTTTATTATTTTGACCTTTTTTAAATTAAAAAGCCTTTTTTATTATTTGACCTTTAAATTAAAAAGCCAAGACCTTGTTTACTAAGTCAGTCACAATTTCACTTTCTATTTAAATTAATAGAGTGTTATGTCAAAACAAACAGTTTATAAAGAAAACTAGTTTTCCACACTTACAGTTCTTAGCTCCTTATACTAAATTTTTCATTCATAGTGTAAAATGCACGTTTTTCATTTCGATTCTGGTTTTATTCTGATGGATAACTCGGTGAGTTTCAGAACAAAGAGAACCTGGTTCGGAACCTGACAACTAGTGTTGAACTAATAGTTTTAGTTCTGGGCCTATATATGATAAATTTATACGCAGGAGAAAATTCTTCAACAGAATTAAGGTTGGGAAAATTCAGTGAGAGTGTTCGTTATAAATTTCGGAGACAAAAGACTTCGTTGCCCGGTGGTAACGTGCTCAGATAGAGTGCAGGTGGGCTGAAGTTCGAATCCCCTTGCAGTCACTAGTTTGAGAAACGAGGAACTCGAGGGTATTTGTGACAACGAGCTTGAAAGCATTTCGAGATGCATTTCATTTAAAAGATCATCAAGATGTCTGATGTGAGTTTTTCTCCTATATGATGAGGCAATCGCAACTAAATGTCGCCGTCCGTTAAAGGCATACATAAGTGAAACATAAGGCAGAGATCTTGTAGCTGGGTTACAAGATGAGTTTAAAAATCAATTCTGAAAATACCATTTCGATAACTTTTGTAACAAACATGAACGGAGATTGTTAGAATATTAACATAATGGCAGATGATCAAATCATTACTAAAAAGGCATATTAAAGTTGCTTTGATATAATGGAAGATAAATCTGTTGAACCTGACGTCTGATGGCATCTTTCAAATCAGATGCAATTTGAGGATTACAGACCTACAATTTGTATTTTAGGTATCTCCACAGTTAGAAATCCCTGGGAAGGAGATCGGGGATCTTGGCGGTCATAAATGATACCTTCTTGCCATGGTCCTCGTGCTTCAGTGCTATCTACCATGGGCAGCATGCAAAATGTCATTGTGTGGGAAGGAAGTTTTTTTTTTTTTTATTTCCAATGGCAAGGCAAGCGCAAGAAGAATAAAAAATAGTTATAATAACAAAAATAACAAGGAAAAAAATACAAAAGAATAAACGTCCAAAAATGCAAAGATGACCGAAGTCATTGCCTTAAGAGTTCTCTCGCACGCCAGTAAAGCGCTGTCTCCGAATCGCTGTCAAATACCGCACATCGTTGGAAGTGGTCTCTGTTCATTGGGTCTGTTGAACCACATAGGGGGCAGCCGGGGTTCGAAACGATTTTAATGCGATGAAGATGTTCTGCTAGACATTCATGGCCAGTCAGAAGTCGGAACTGGGGAAGATCTTCAGCTCTCCGACGCTTTGACTTAACCCCATCTTGAATTTGTAACTTGTGGTTTTTAGTCATTATTTGTTTGATATAAAGTTTTATAGAATGGAGTGACAGTGACGAGGATCTCATTTGAAGTAATTTTGAGCTTCTTTTGCTAGACAATCGGCTTGTTCGTTCCCAAAATTCCACAGTGGCCAGTATCCACTGAAGTACCACCCGTTTCATTTTTAAAGTTAGTTAGTTGAAAGATATCTAATGGTAAAGACTCTAACGTGTAAGTAAAATTACTGACGAGAAAATGAATGTCACTGTTCTAAAAGCGTGGGGGTGCATATTTATGACATTTTTAAACTAACTCTGCATTTCGGAATAAAACTAGGGAAAATTATAACGATTGATATCGAGCACCCCACGCTTTTAGAACAGTGACATTCATTTTCTCGTCATTAATTTTATTCTTATGTTAACAATTATTTTTTACTTTTTAGATTGATTAACTCTAAAAGCGTGTTTTTTAGTTTTTTAAACTATTAATTTTTTTAAATACATTTTACGAGAAGAAATATAGTTTTCTTTTAATTAGGATATGTCTTCAAATTTCAAGTCAGCAGTTTTACAATGGAAATCTAGCTTCGTAATATAAAAAGTTTTACGCTTAATTGCTTATCTTACTGAACCCACCACGCCTTTGAAATTCAGGAAAGGCCAACAGAATAATAATAGTACTAATATAAAAAAAGGATAACCGGTTTAGTTTCCGCATTTGACCTGCAAATATTTCGAGAAAAAAAAAAGGTTAAATCAGTGAAGTGAAGAACAGCCTAAGAAAACCTGTAGAAAAGCACTGAACCCCAAAAAAGGAAACATTTCAGTCGCTCGCGGGATTTAGCCAAGTGAAGACACGAATGAATGTGCGTCTACGTACAGGATGTTTACAAGCAAGCGGTAAGTTAAAATTCCAAACAAAATTTCTTCGTTCATTTTCTTTTTAGCTTTTTTCACACATAGAAAGCTTTTTTTGAATTTATCAAACACTAGAACATTTTTGTTTCCTGTACGGGTTTTTTTTATCATTATTTTCTTTCTGTAGAGATATAATTAGTTTAAATTATTTTTGGATCAATTCAACTATTATATATGTATACTAGCAGACCCGGCCACGCGTTGCTGTGGCTTTCTTGTATTTCGTTCAATTATTAGATACTATAATAGGTATTGTTAAGGAAGTGATTGGTAAAGAATGATGAAAAGTTCAAATTAAGCTTCAACGAATAGAAAATGTTTAATTTTTATTAATTTAATGAATGAGGTAGATAATGTTGATTTTTAACACTGTTTTATAATTATTTTACCAAATTTAATTTTTAATAATCATTACTTTCATTTAACTAAGAACTAAGCGATGAACATTATTTCTTGTTTATCTGGCTTTCGTCAAAATAAATAAATTCGTTAAATAATTAAATTGGTTATGATTTTCTAAAAGATTTTCCAACAATTCTACAATAGCTTTTTGTACTGCTTGTTCGATAAAAATTATACTAACATCGAGTTGTCACACGTTCTTCAGAACTGCCCATAAAATAAATTTGAAGAAATTTTGGCTCTTCGTTAGGTATTGGCATCAACGACCAGATCTTATGGTACACTTGACCTTGTATTTTGAATGTACTTTCAAAATTACGTCCATCGGATGAGAAATCGCAAATATTAGTTGCGCCAAATGACGTCAATGGCGCCAAATGACGAAATATGAAAATCGTCGATTTTGCATTTAAATAAAAAAAAATCTGAATAAAAACTATCCTATCTCCCAAGTTGGAACAAAACACACATTTAAAAAAAAGTTAAAATCGGATTGTTAGTTTCGGAGTTCATCCCGGACAAACATCGGGACACGGGAATTATATATAATAGATGTGTGTGCCTATGTTATTACACATAACAAAATTGTTTATTGCTTAATATGTGTAACTAATATTAAGTGTATATATATAATAATGTAATATTAATGGCTGGCAACAGTTTTAAGCACTTAAAATGATATTAATTTTATAATGATACGTTTGTTATAACACAGTGGATATTAAAATCTCAATTACATTCTAAGCAAATATTATTACTCAGTTTAAATATAGGTTAATTTTCGTTAAATGAAATTTCATTGCCTTCCACACTGAAATGTTTGAATGCTTTGTCGCATAATCATTCAATTTGCAAAGAAAGAACTTTTTCTCTTCTTTTTGAAGATATTTAACGTTTATGCAAATGAAGGAACATTCATAAATAACAAAAAATTAAAATTTATCGGGGAGTTTTATTTTATCAAACCGTTATATATTTTTATCAAATTAAAAAAAAAAAAAAACGAAATTCTGTTCTCAGCGATATTTATACAGATCTTTAAAAACTTTATAAATTCCACATTTGATTGAAATTTTTGAAAAAAAATACCAGTAAAGAATTTTATTTTACTAATTTCTTCTCCTTCTAATATACAAAAATCACTGTGCTTCTTGAAAATCATATACATTCTTCGCTTAATATTTCGACTCTCCCAAATTTCATTCACAGACTCGCTCTAAATTTTGATTCCAATCTCCCTAACATTAATAACGATTTGATCAAAAGGCTGCCTGATTACGATATTGAAAATCCTAAAATGCAAAACGCCCACGAACTGCACTCTTAATTAATACTGCTTCCTGATTTTGACCTGCTTATTGTCCACCAGCTAGTCTGTATTTCGAAAACGCTCTCTTATTTCTTCACTGTACAAAGTGCTGACCACTTTGTTCCACTGCCTACGCCAAACTCGTTTTCGCATCCATTTCGAATAACTAAGCAATTTTTCATTTCGCGTTTTTATTTATTACCATTATTATTAATATTTTTATTTTTTATGTTAAACCATTATTGTATCATAATTTCTTTCTTTTTTTTAAAAATCTATTTGGGCAGGCTTCCTAATAGTCTTCACCGTATTTTTCTCGCAAAGCATTTCTTCATCGTCTTTGCACTGAAACAAGATAGAAGCTAGCGGCTGCTGGCGCAACCAAGTTCATAAAGTTTTGAAGGGTAATATTCATTAGTTTAGACTGAACTTCGAAAATACTACATAAATTTCACATTGAAAAGAGTATTCACATTGTAGTTTGAAACTGAAATTATTATCGCCACTAATCTTTCAATACTACTATTTCAAGAGCCTTAAAATAGTAGTATTAATTTGATGGCTATTTTTTTAATTTTTATTTTGGATTTTTAATCACGAAAAATGTTCAGTAATTACATCATTGTTTTCAACAAGAGAAAACTAATTCATTACAGCATTGTAACCTCGTTTTCTATTATTTAGTGGACCGTTTTTCTTCTACAAAATTGAATAATACTTCTTAAAGGAAAAACACAAGAGAAGTCTCTGAATTGAAACCGCTATGTATATATTATATAAAATATATGAAGCTTTAAGTGCACTGATTTCACTGGAAGGATATTTGAATACCAACAACTTATTCAGCTATTTCTAATCCAATTATTTTATTTAACGTTTAGAAATTTGAGGTCAATTATACTATTTTTAAACTTCCTAACAATTTATTTACCTAAAATTATAGAATCTCAGAATTCAAGACGTGCATTCTGATGAAGAATATAGAACTGAATGCTAATTGCAACTCAATCTGAGATGGTTCGGATAGGTAGTAGAAGTATAAACATGAGTAGGTTAAAGAACGCATTAATAGGCAATCAAATAATCAAGGATTATTTTGGAAATACGCAAAAAATAGTTCTTTATAAAAATAAAAACATATAAGAAAAGTATCATGTTATGAACGACAATTATATGAATTGTATTTAAATAAAAGAGATGCCACAAAAAGCATTTATAAATAATAATTAAGTGTATTATTAGGAAATTTCTATCGGTCTTTATTTGTAATTTTCTTTATTTTTCACCTTTGTGTTTGTAATTAGACAATTACTTCAAGAGAGAAATCTTTTTAGTTTTTTTATGACACGTAGATTCACAGGACTAAGTTTTGCTAAACATTAGGCATACATTTTATAAACACATGATAATATTTAAAATAATTACACCAGCTGCATAAATTTTTCGTTTCTGTATTTTAACACGGAATTTTTTGAGCCATTTAATCAAATAATAATAATAATAATAAGTAAATAAACACAGAGAATCTTTCAAAGATTGTAATCGATATTTTGCATTTCTTGTATAGGCATGAGACAGTGTTTCTTGGTTTATTCTCTTAAGCAAAACAGTTTCAAGATTATACGTTAAAAATACGATGTCATTATATCCCTATGGGATAAGTCACTTTCAAGAAAAATCATCGCATTTTATTCTTATTTATTTCCATGTTGGATAATTTAACTTTATGTTTACGATTCAAAAAAGATAATAATAATTCACTCTTTTCTATTCAACCTACTATAAAATTTTTTCCGCATATTTTTGATATACTTCAATTCTAGAATAATTTTATAAATACATCCACTTTTAGGTTTTAGTCTATTTTGGTAAAAAATTCAGATAATTTAAATGAGGTAATAGATTTCTATCTATTTTATATCTAAAACGACTGAAATTCAATAGTTAACCACTTTTAAAATGAATGAATAAAGAGATTGATAATCATGTATTTATTTTTATAACATTTTAATTTACTGAGTATATGCGGTTGAGGAAGCCTGAAAATTCGTAATCAGAAGGATTAAAAGTTCAACTTTAATATAACAGGTGGGCTGAACGGTTCGTAGGCTGACACATAGATGGCGAGAATAGTATTAAATCAAATAATTTTTAGTTAGCCCTAACCTTCAAAAAAGACACGTGTATAAATTTGACAGCTGTTGCACTTTTAGTATGTGAGTTATAAAATTTTTCGTGAAAGCAACTTTTTGTTAGTTTGAAAAAATGGATGAAAAGGAATTTCGTGTGTTAATAAAACATTGCTTTTTGGCGAAAAAAAATACTATTGAAGCCAAGGTTTGGCTTGATAAACATTATTCGGACTTTTGCACCAGGAAAATCAACCGTAGAGAAGTGGTTTGCTAAATTTAAACGAACGATGCACGCAGTCGGCACGATGCCGAGAACGATGCACGCAGTGGACGCCCCAAAGAGGTTGTTACCGACGAAAACATCAAAAAGTCCACAAAATAATTTCTGAAAACCGTAAAGTGAAGTTGATTGAGACAGCTGAGACCTAAAGATATCAAAAGAACGTGTTGGACGTATCATGATTGAATATTTGGATATGCGAGCTCTGTTCAAAGTGGGTGCCGCGCGAGCTCACAATCGACCCAAAACAGCAACGAATTGATGATTCTAAGCAGTGTTTGGAGCTGTTCAATCTTAATAAACTCGAATTTTTGAGTCGATATGTGACAATGGATGAAACATGGCACAAACATGCACGTGATGAACATTAAAAATGCTATAACTCACATACTAATTGTGCAACAGCTGTCCAATTTATACACCTGTCTTTTGAAGGTTAGAGCTAACTAAAAATCATATGGATTTAATACTAGTAGCGCCATCTATGTGTCAGTCGACGAACGTTTCAGTCCAAATGTTACACTAATTATTCAACTTTTGAAGAGAACTTCCAGTTCTAATTTTGAAACCAGATTCTTGAATGGTATTTAACCTACTTTTCTACTGTTTTTCTTTTTCCACATACATTCCTTAGCATTGTGCTACCAAATTTCTTTCTGTTCTGATAACCTTTGAACAGTGAAAGTTTAGAGTAAATCAGGGCAGATATATTTTTTTATTTTGTGCATACATTAATTATACAACAATATTCAAGTAAAAATCTTTTCTAGTAAAACAAGTATTGTTTTCATTTTTGAAGTTCCGATTACATAAATAGATAGACTATAAATGCTTACTTAAAAATGGTTAATTGTCACACACCTTATTGTAAAACATTCAATTTTTAGGTTCCAAGTATTAGTTTTTCATAAGTCTAAACTCAACTCTTAACACAGAGATAAAAAGCGCATAGGCTGTCAGGATCATGCGCTGCAGTTACTGCTTTCTGAAACTACAAGACTTGGTGGAGATTGTTACAGAGCATGTGAGTTTTGCATCTGATGGGAGTCCATCCTCTAGTTCAGGGGTCTCCAAACTACGGCCCGCTAGTGTCGTCAATCCGGCCCCCGCGACAGCGAATAGCTCATTGTTGCTGTAATAATTTGAAGATAAAAAAAACACATTAAAACACTAGAAATTATAGATAATGGCAGAAAATTAAAACGATTTTGGCCCTTGGTACTTATTGGTGTAAACAATATGGCCCTAAGGCTTGAAAGTTTGGAGACCCCTGCTCTAGTTGATATCTTGATGGGGTTTTTCCAGATTTTCTCATATACGACATGCAAATGCAAGACATTTATGCATGAAAGTCCTCTCGGAAGGCAATCTTCGCTCTTCTTTCGAATCTTAATGTGAAAAATTTATCAATCAGAGGTGTAAATAAGAAGCGCCATAAATGTTGTAAAATAAAACCCAACTAAACGATATAAGTTACAATATGATTTATCCTAAATTTCAGATACAATTAAATATTTAAAAAAAAATCGTGGTTTAGTTTAATATGATTTTTTTTTTTCCAGTATATTTCTCTCATTCTAAGAATGATTGCAAAATTCCACTATCCTTTTTTAAGAACTAAACAAACGCCATGGAAGAATGATTCCTTTGCGATGGTTCATGGTCTGATTAATCCACAGTAGTGACTCACGTTCACTCATCCGAATTCTATGCCTTTCAGCGAAAAGTTTCAAAAAAAAACTTTGTTTTACCTTTTTACTTCATATCATTTAGATCAGGGGTCTCCAAACTACGGCCCGCGGGCCATATCCGGCCCACCAGTGTCATCAATCCGGCCCGCAACAGCGAATAGCTTACATGTTGCTGTAATAAGTTGGATAAAAAAAACACTGAATGATAATAACTTGGTTTAATTTACTTGTAGGTAAAGCAATGACAAGCATAATATGCAGAAAATTTAACTTAAGCATAACAATTAAGAAATAATTGAAATGCATCCCACTAACATTATAAACTAGTGGTATAAACTCGGTATATATATATATATATATATATATTATATATATATGTAGACTTTTCTCTCAGTCTAGCAAATTTTTAACGACAGAGGGAGGCAATCTAGGGTGTATTTCAAAGCGACATAAAGAAGCGTTGGTTTTCTCTCAACAACACATATTTAATGAATATATTTACATCAATATTTACAGAAAGTATGGACACATTCACAACCATTTTCTACCGCTGCTTGACGCATCGTCCCCATGTCCGTTAGCTTTCTCCTCTCGCGCCAAACTACGAGGTTTCTCCCTTCTTCCAGGGCCAGAGTTCAAGGTCAATGCCGCCACTACATGGCAAAAGGTTGGTGTGAAAGGCACATAGTCCGTGATGTGTTTCCATCTGGTGCTTAGTAGGCCAACAAATCCTACAGAATCGGCCATCCTGCAGGTCACTGCCCACAGTGACTTAACACACAAAAATCAAATAATTGGAGAATATGATTATCAGTAGTTCACATTACTGTGACAATTACAAAACACATTACAAAACAAACACATTACAAAATGTCAATCAAATATCATATTAATAAAAGTATAATGGCAAATAATAAAAATAGCAAATAAAGCAGAAACTAATGTTCGAATATACCATACAAAAGCAATAAGTTCCAATAATATCATATTCTGAAATATACGCGATTAATATTGATATCAAATTCCACAATACATCAAATTATATCAATATCAAATTCTTAAAAAGCTTATATCACATATAAGAAATAATAGTAAGACACAAAAACATATCATATTAATAGAAATAGTATTTAACATTAGGTATTATATAATCCTTAATCAAATTTTTGCATAAAACGATCAGGGGGATCCTCACCTTCCTTAAAACGTCTTCGAATGCCTCTAGTACGCTTTGAATTTCCCTTCCTACCCCGAAATCTTTCCTTTGAATGATTTGGATCTCTGTACTTGGATCCGCGCAACTTAAAACCCGTTGATCTATCATATCCTTTAGGTTGTTGAATGTGGGTAAGACGAGGTATTCCGCCAATTGATACACCACGCGAGCGACGCAGTCCCTCATACCGCTGGTGTTTTAGACCGTCACCTATCTTCACAACATTATGAGCTGTATATTTTCCAGTACGTTGACGAAGAACAACACCATTCTTTATTTTATCCCAGATTGTACGCTTTCCTCACTTTTAACTTCAGATACGGGAATTAACAGCTTTTCCCTTTCTTCTGCTTCGTACGATAAAAACCCAAAATTACCTTTAATTGTATCAGCGATACTGTGTATTTTTGCTCTGACAGCTTTAACGTTAACAGGCATTCATCCTTCGCTACTCCCTTTGAAACTGAACTACATCTTCCTTTTGTGGAAACTCATGCTTATCTTCTAAACTAAGTAGCTCTACCTTATCTTCTCTAGTAATATCAAATTTACCCTCAGCCAAATCTTCAATTTTTTACCATTAGATACTACAGACGATTTTCCTAAATAGGTTTCTTGATAAGGATCAGAACAACCTAAATGTTTAATAACACTACTCAAGACCTCAGGTTTAACGACTTCTCTAGGTAACATTCTAACACGTGTAGGATACACTTTGTCGTCTTTCGACATAATTCTCCTAGATGTATCAATGGTTTCAGTTACATCTGAATTACACGAAGAAATAGGATCTGTGGGTTTATTTTTTACCAGCGTGTCACTAGTGTGACTCAGTTTAACCTCATTGACCAAATTTAATTTGAATGCCTGCTTTGAACATGTCTTTGTTTCGTATTTACAAATTTCCACATTATCATTTACGAAAAGAATTGAAGCCTGACCCAAAATATAGCTCCTATAACCGCCTGAAACAGTAAGCTTGCGGTTGGCACTACATGCCATGTCAAAGTGAAATTATTTTCATCTATAGTAACTTCTTGTTGTATAGAACCCATAGTGGAAATCCACGAATTTCCAATACCCTCCAAAACTACTCCTTTATTAGAAACATACGGTATTTCACCACACACATCTTCACGTAATAGACTTACGGAACTACCTGTTTTGACAATTGCAACCACATTTCTATTATTCAACTTAATCTCTTTTGTTATATGCCTTTCTGTAAACATTGCAAAAGGGATTTGAGCAACACTAATATTTGGAGATTCCTGATTTTCATTAGTTGTTTCCCGATTTTCATTAATTCTATCAAATATTGAACTGTGTTTGTTTTGTTTTTCCTCTCTATCAGGGAGTCTATTCCCAACCTCAGTGTTTGAGTTTCCGAACACATAATCTGACCTTTTGCGCATTATTTGTAATTTTTTTAACTCAAACTCACTTTTACGACGACGCTAGACTTCGTCTTTCTTCGTATTCCTCTCATTAATAATCGTGCTTAACAACTCCTGCAAAATCCCTCATCATAATCACCGCTTTTAAGAATAGCATTCTTATAATCAATAATTCTGAAATCGGGTTCTGTGGTTATTGATAATTCTTTACATAATATATTTAAGTCTTCTTTTAGACCTTTAGCTAAATAAGCCATTTTAAATTTTCTTAAAATTTATATCTCCAAAACAAACAATAAAAATAAATGAGCTTTACCCTTAATTTGATATAAAACTTTTGCAAAAACAAATAATACTTCACAAAAATATTAATACTCATCTAAATATAGAAGCATTTTAAAATATTTCAATTATAATCCATTAGCATTTCATAAATTCAAGTACACATCAGTTAAATCAACAAGTTGTTAAGTCAAATAGCACTTTCTACTCTATCATCCAAATACAGAAACATTTCTAGATATTTTTACAAGTTAATATTAATTTATCAAAGAAAGACATATAAAAACATATGATTCAAATGCATAGAATATCCCAAATTAAAAATATTGATTAAGTATTTAAAACAAATAAAAAATAGCAACTGTAAAGAATTCTCTTTCTAAAATAGCCTTTTAAATTTAAACACAATGAAAACAATTACTTTTATAGAATTAGAACAAAAAATGCAATATTTAAAATTAAATATCATCATGCAATGAAAACAAATTATTGTAAAATAAATGTCTTATCTGAAAATTTTGTACAATAGGCCAGGGCAACCTTTTATCAAATATGGAAATATGAAATGTGTCACTATAAAAAGTACTTTAAGCCAGGGCGGCCGGATACACAAAAAAAGTTCGCTTTATCCTTGCTATAGCCGGGGTGGCTATCTTAGTGTGCACCGAAAACGGAGAATTGATTATCTTCCAATGCTTCTTGGCCAGGGTGCCGGATACACAAAAAAAAAAGTTCGCTTTATCCTTGCTATAGCCGGGGTGGCTATCTTAGTGTGCGCCAAAAACGGAGAATTGATTATCTTCCATTATGCTTCTTGGCCAGGGCGACCTTCCTTCGCAGAATAACTTATAGACGGGGTGGCTATCTCTAACGCTTCCAACAAAATGGCTTCTTTCAACAGTCCAACGAATTCATCTCAGCCGAGCCCCCAAATTTTGTAGACTTCAGCCGCTTCCAATAGATTCATCGGCCGAGCCCCAATCTTGTAGACTTTTCTCTCAGTCTAGCAAATTTTTAACGACAGAGGAAGGCAATCTAGGGGTGTTTTCAAAGCGACATAAAGAAGCATTGGTTTTCTCTCAACAACACATATTTAATGAATATATTTACATCAATATTTACAGAAAGTATGGATACATTCACAACCATTTTCTACCGCTGCTTGACGCAGCGTCCCCCATGTCCGTTAGCTTTCTCCTCTCGCGCCAAACTACGGGGTTTCTCCTTCTTCCAGGGCCAGATTTCAAGGTCCAATGCCGCCACTACATGGCAAAAGGTTGGTGTGAAAGGCACATAGTCCGTGATGTGTTTCCATCTGGTGCTTAGTAGGCCAACAAATCCTACATACATATATATATATATATATATATATATATATATATATATATATATATATATATATATATATATATATATATATATATATATATATATATATATATATATATATATTATATATATATATATATATATATATATATATATTATACATATATATATATAATATATATTTACAATTAGAGACCTTGTTGATGATATTGGAATTTCAGAAGGATCGGTCAATTCCATTTTAAAAAGATTTTGGGCCTCAAACGCGTCAAAACTCGATTGTTTTCCGAAAACACTGAATTTTTTGGAAAACTATCGTTGCGTTTTGTGAAACAATGCTTTCTCCCTCTCAGGACAAGTTGAAATGCATCATAATTGGAGATGAGTCTTGGATTTATGCTTACGATCCGGAAACAACCGATTCATTGAGCGAATATCGTGACAACCGATGTGAGATATCGTGACTCAAAAATCAAGGTCATGTTGACTGTTTTCTTCGATTACCGTGGTGTGGTGCATTATGAATTATTTCCGCCAGGCTAAACTGTCAACTAGGAATATTATTTGAGTGTCATGCGTCGTTTGCGTGAAGCTATTTTCAAACTGAGACCCCATTTATTTAAAGACCACTCTTGGTTTCGCATCACGATGATGAGCCAACTCCAACTGCATTCATTCGTCGTAACTTTTTCGGCAAAAATGAAACCCATATCGTTACACAACCACCATATTCACCTGATTTAGCACCATGTGATTTCTGGCTATTCCCTAACGTCAAAAGACCACTCCGGGGATACCGTTTTGAGTCATTGAAGAAATTTAACGTGAATCGACGCGCTTTGAAGGCCATCCCGGCCAATGACTTTTAGCATGCATTGAGGATTGGAAAAAAGTTTGCATAATTGCATTGTGTCCTGAGGGGATTACTTTGAAGGCGCGAGCAATTAACTGTGTTTTAAATAACTTGGTATATTTTATTTTATAGAGTTGAAACATTTCTCAAAAGTGTTAATAAATCAAGGATTATATATGAAATATTTCTGTTATTAATAAAGCCAAATTCGTTACAAAATATGCAAAAATTTCTGTGTAAGTTAATTATTTTCGTTATAATTACGACAAACTTTATTACTATTTTTAAATGGTTTTTCATGGGTGATCCCAACTGAAGTTCATATTTGAAATCAGTGTAAACAAAATATATATATATATTATATGAGATTTCATTCACGGATATCGTAAGTTATAAAAAAGTATAATGATTGCGTTTCAAGCAATTAGTTCAAAATCCATCAGTTAAAAAAATAATGCTTTACTTATGACATCCTAACACCATATGCATTTAGAACCAGTAGCGTGGCAAAAATTCATTGATGAGTTATCCATCATTATTTTACAAGTTGCAAATTCAGTTATGCATTTTTTCAAATCATTTGAAACATATCAAGTGGAATGTTAACATATACTGGTTATAGAAGAAAATTGAAAATACCATTGGATTCAGGACGTTAAGATTCGTAAAAATCGCCCATAAAAATATATCCAAACCCTATCATTAAAGTAGGCAGGAATCAAGGAAAATTGGGATTTTTAAAGTAGTCCATGGTCTTATATAAGCCATAGTCGTACGTACTTGCCAAATGTGAAAGCTACAGGTTGAAAACTTGAAACTGTGTTTTTGTATAAAAGGAAAACAGGTTTTCAAATGTATATATTAAATAATTTGTAGATGAAATAAAAAAAATGTAAAGTTTGGAGTGACCTGACAGATGATGTATTAGGTTTCGAGGTGGAGTTCGAATCCCGACAAGCTATGCTGAAAGGGAAGTATATTTATGAAGGAGAGGGAACACGATACATGAGTAAGCCAGCAGTCCTTACATTAAGTTGGATATAATGGAATGATAACAAACTTTACATCAGATGTGTGCTGATTCAATTTCAAAAAAGAAGTACAACCTCGGTTCAAGTATCTATTTTCAGGTTGAATGTTTTATGATGAGCTCCACTCTGATTAACATCATTAAAAAGGTATGGAGCGTTAAATAAATTCATGCTTTTCTTTTTTAATTTACTTTTGCCTTTAAAATATTTTTTTCTTTATCTGGAACTATTTAGTTGAACAAGAACCAAAATGCCACTTAGAATTCTACGCATCACTAATTTGTCTGAACTGTATTCAGCCATCCAGAAACCGTAAAAATTCAGATACCTGTTTCTCAAAACTCTCGATTGGATCAATTTTTAAATCGATGGATAATTTCTTCTAAAGGATATTTTTCTTTGCTTTAAGTAATCTGGATTACCATATTTATTGGTAGGATTTTCAAGCCGTAGCTTAGGTCAATGTTAGGAATTTGTGCTAAGCTGGGTGCATGTTCTATGGAATTTATGATTGAATAAATGTGGAATTCAACGGAGAAAATGCATTCATGTTTTTACTAGATTATTAATAGTTCATTTTATGGCTATTTTTCAAGATCTCAATCATCCCTGAGGTATTTCACCTTGATCAGTATAGAATTCAATTATTTCCGTCCAAGGTCAGATATTATAAGGATGCATACAACAGAAATTCTGAAAAATGGTAAATATATATATATTTTTTAGACAGATAATTTTTTATTTTTAAGTAAATAAAAAATATTATTTATATAATAATAATAAATAAAAAAAATAATAAATAATAATAATTTAATTTTATTAATAATAATAATAATATAAATAATTGTTATAAATAATGAATAAAAAATATCATTATATAAATTTTAGAAACAAAAATTTTACTTAAGAAAATTTTCTTTCATGGTTCGTAATAAATCTAAAATAGGAATTAAATTTTTATAAACTCCTGATTATGAAACTTGAGTAATTTATTACTTTTAAATTTGTTTTAGCCTTCAAGTCTACCTCCCAAATAAGATATGTATTTAATAGATTGAATTATGTCTAGACAATTCAAATTTTTGCGATAACTCATTAATACTATTATTTCTTTTATAAGTCTCTGATAATTATCATTCATCGCTTTCTTAATGATGTCTAAGAATTTCTTTGTAATCAAATGGCATTATACAATTAATAATGGAACATTTGATGATTTTGGAAATTTCTAGACAAAATTAAAATGGAATGAAAGGAGTTAAAACAAATGTGTAATATGAAAAAAATTTCTTTACACATTAGATATCTTTCAACTAACTAACTTTAAAAATGAAACGGGTGGTACTTCAGTGGATACTGGCCACTGTGGCATTTTTGGGAACGAACAAGCCGATTGTCTAGCAAAAAGAGGCCCGAAACTACTTCAAATGAGATCCTCGTCACTGTCACACTATTCTATAAAACTTTATATCAAACAAATAATGACTAAAAACCACAAGTTACAAATTCAATATGGAATTAAGTCAAAGCGTTGAAGAGCTGAAGATCTTTTAGCAATACCCAGCAATCCGCGACGGTATGCTGTCGCCCAGTTCCGACTTCTGACTGGCCATGACTGTCTAGCAGAACATCTCCATCGCATTAAAATCTTTTCGAACTCTGGCTGCCCCCTATGAGGTTCAACAGCATTATGCTATCTTAATGTGTACTTGCCCCTGAAGCATCACCTGGGAGGTTGAATGCTCTTCTTTATTAATTCTTATTACACCCAACGGAAAGACTTTCTAGTTTGCTACACTGCACAACATTCCAACATTATGCTATCTTAATGTGTACTTGCCCCTGAAGCATCACCTGGGAGGTTGAATTCTTCTTTTATTCTTATTACACCCAACGGAAAGACTTTCTAGTTTGCTACACTGCACAACATTCCAACATTATGCTATCTTAATGTGTACTTGCCCCTGAAGCATCACCTGGGAGGTTGAATTCTTCTTTTATTCTTATTACACCCAACGGAAAGACTTTCTAGTTTGCTACTGCACAACATTCCAACATTATGCTATCTTAATGTGTACACTGCACAACATTCCAACATTATGCTATCTTAATGTGTACTTGCCCCTGAAGCATCACCTGGGAGGTTGAATTCTTCTTTTATTCTTATTACACCCAACGGAAAGACTTTCTAGTTTGCTACACTGCACAACATTCCAACATTATGCTATCTTAATGTGTACTTGCCCCTGAAGCATCACCTGGGAGGTTGAATTCTTCTTTTATTCTTATTACACCCAACGGAAAGACTTTCTAGTTTGCTACACTGCACAACATTCCAACATTATGCTATCTTAATGTGTACTTGCCCTGAAGCATCACCTGGGAGGTTGAATTCTTCTTTTATTCTTATTACACCCAACGGAAAGACTTTCTAGTTTGCTACACTGCACAACATTCCAACATTATGCTATCTTAATGTGTACTTGCCCCTGAAGCATCACCTGGGAGGTTGAATTCTTCTTTTATTCTTATTACACCCAACGGAAAGACTTTCTAGTTTGCTACACTGCACAACATTCTTCTTTTATTCTTATTATGCTATCTTAATGTGTACTTGCCCCTGAAGCATCACCTGGGAGGTTGAATTCTTCTTTTATTCTTATTACACCCAACGGAAAGACTTTCTAGTTTGCTACACTGCACAACATTCCAACATTATGCTATCTTAATGTGTACTTGCCCCTGAAGCATCACCTGGGAGGTTGAATTCTTCTTTTATTCTTATTACACCCAACGGAAAGACTTTCTAGTTTGCTACACTGCACAACATTCCAACATTATGCTATCTTAATGTGTACTTGCCCCTGAAGCATCACCTGGGAGGTTGAATTCTTCTTTTATTCTTATTATCACCCAACGGAAAGACTTTCTAGTTTGCTACACTGCACAACATTCCAACATTATGCTATCTTAATGTGTACTTGCCCCTGAAGCATCACCTGGGAGGTTGAATTCTTCTTTTATTCTTATTACACCCAACGGAAAGACTTTCTAGTTTGCTACACTGCACAACATTCCAACATTATGCTATCTTAATGTGTACTTGCCCCTGAAGCATCACCTGGGAGGTTGAATTCTTCTTTTATTCTTATTACACCCAACGGAAAGACTTTCTAGTTTGCTACACTGCACAACATTCCAACATTATGCTATCTTAATGTGTACTTGCCCCTGAAGCATCACCTGGGAGGTTGAATTCTTCTTTTATTCTTATTACACCCAACGGAAAGACTTTCTAGTTTGCTACACTGCACAACATTCCAACATTATGCTATCTTAATGTGTACTTGCCCCTGAAGCATCACCTGGGAGGTTGAATTCTTCTTTTATTCTTATTCTTATTACACCCAACGGAAAGACTTTCTAGTTTGCTACACTGCACAACATTCCAACATTATGCTATCTTAATGTGTACTTGCCCCTGAAGCATCACCTGGGAGGTTGAATTCTTCTTTTATTCTTATTACACCCAACGGAAAGACTTTCTAGTTTGCTACACTGCACAACATTCCAACATTATGCTATCTTAATGTGTACTTGCCCCTGAAGCATCACCTGGGAGGTTGAATTCTTCTTTTCTTCTTATTACACCCAACGGAAAGACTTTCTAGTTTGCTACACTGCACAACATTCCAACATTATGCTATCTTAATGTGTACTTGCCCCTGAAGCATCACCTGGGAGGTTGAATTCTTCTTTTATTCTTATTACACCCAACGGAAAGACTTTCTAGTTTGCTACACTGCACAACATTCCAACATTATGCTATCTTAATGTGTACTTGCCCCTGAAGCATCACCTGGGAGGTTGAATTCTTCTTTTATTCTTATTACACCCAACGGAAAGACTTTCTAGTTTGCTACACTGCACAACATTCCAACATTATGCTATCTTAATGTGTACTTGCCCCTGAAGCATCACCTGGGAGGTTGAATTCTTCTTTTATTCTTATTACACCCAACGGAAAGACTTTCTAGTTTGCTACACTGCACAACATTCCAACATTATGCTATCTTAATGTGTACTTGCCCCTGAAGCATCACCTGGGAGGTTGAATTCTTCTTTTATTCTTATTACACCCAACGGAAAGACTTTCTAGTTTGCTACACTGCACAACATTCCAACATTATGCTATCTTAATGTGTACTTGCCCCTGAAGCATCACCTGGGAGGTTGAATTCTTCTTTTATTCTTATTACACCCAACGGAAAGACTTTCTAGTTTGCTACACTGCACAACATTCCAACATTATGCTATCTTAATGTGTACTTGCCCCTGAAGCATCACCTGGGAGGTTGAATTCTTCTTTTATTCTTATTACACCCAACGGAAAGACTTTCTAGTTTGCTACACTGCACAACATTCCAACATTATGCTATCTTAATGTGTACTTGCCCCTGAAGCATCACCTGGGAGGTTGAATTCTTCTTTTATTCTTATTACACCCAACGGAAAGACTTTCTAGTTTGCTACACTGCACAACATTCCAACATTATGCTATCTTAATGTGTACTTGCCCCTGAAGCATCACCTGGGAGGTTGAATTCTTCTTTTATTCTTATTACACCCAACGGAAAGACTTTCTAGTTTGCTACACTGCACAACATTCCAACATTATGCTATCTTAATGTGTACTTGCCCCTGAAGCATCACCTGGGAGGTTGAATTCTTCTTTTATTCTTATTACACCCAACGGAAAGACTTTCTAGTTTGCTACACTGCACAACATTCCAACATTATGCTATCTTAATGTGTACTTGCCCCTGAAGCATCACCTGGGAGGTTGAATTCTTCTTTTTCTTATTATTACACCCAACGGAAAGACTTTCTAGTTTGCTACACTGCACAACATTCCAACATTATGCTATCTTAATGTGTACTTGCCCCTGAAGCATCACCTGGGAGGTTGAATTCTTCTTTTATTCTTATTACACCCAACGGAAAGACTTTCTAGTTTGCTACACTGCACAACATTCCAACATTATGCTATCTTAATGTGTACTTGCCCCTGAAGCATCACCTGGGAGGTTGAATTCTTCTTTTATTCTTATTACACCCAACGGAAAGACTTTCTAGTTTGCTACACTGCACAACATTCCAACATTATGCTATCTTAATGTGTACTTGCCCCTGAAGCATCACCTGGGAATTCTTCTTTTATTCTTTGAATTTCTAGTTTGCTTCTTTTCCAACATTATGCTATCTTATTACTTGCCCCTGAAGCATCAAAGGGAGGTTGAATTCTTTTTCTAGTTTGCTACACTGCACAACATTCCAACATTATGCTATCTTAATGTGTACTTGCCCCTGAAGCATCACCTGGGAGGTTGAATTCTTCTTTTATTCTTATTACACCCAACGGAAAGACTTTCTAGTTTGCTACACTGCACAACATTCCAACATTATGCTATCTTAATGTGTACTTGCCCCTGAAGCATCACCTGGGAGGTTGAATTCTTCTTTTATTCTTATTACACCCAACGGAAAGACTTTCTAGTTTGCTACACTGCACAACATTCCAACATTATGCTATCTTAATGTGTACTTGCCCCTGAAGCATCACCTGGGAGGTTGAATTCTTCTTTTATTCTTATTACACCCAACGGAAAGACTTTCTAGTTTGCTACACTGCACAACATTCCAACATTATGCTATCTTAATGTGTACTTGCCCCTGAAGCATCACCTGGGAGGTTGAATTCTTCTTTTATTCTTATTACACCCAACGGAAAGACTTTCTAGTTTGCTACACTGCACAACATTCCAACATTATGCTATCTTAATGTGTACTTGCCCCTGAAGCATCACTGAAGCATCATTATACCCAACGGAAAGACTTTCTAGTTTGCTACACTGCACAATTCTTCTTTTTATTCTTATTACACCCAACGGAAAGACTTTCTAGTTTGCTACACTGCACAACATTCCAACATTATGCTATCTTAATGTGTACTTGCCCCTGAAGCATCACCTGGGAGGTTGAATTCTTCTTTTATTCTTATTACACCCAACGGAAAGACTTTCTAGTTTGCTACACTGCACAACATTCCAACATTATGCTATCTTAATGTGTGTCACCTGGGAGGTTGAATTCTTGCACAACATTCCAACATTATGCCTTAATGTGTACTGCCCCTGAAGCATCATCTGGGAGGTTGAATTCTTCTTTTTCCAACATTATTCTTATTACACCCAACGGAAAGAAAGACTTTCTAGTTTGCTACACTGCACAACATTCCAACATTATGCTATCTTAATGTGTACTTGCCCCTGAAGCATCACCTGGGAGGTTGAATTCTTCTTTTATTCTTATTACACCCAACGGAAAGACTTTCTAGTTTGCTACACTGCACAACATTCCAACATTATGCTATCTTAATGTGTACTTGCCCCTGAAGCATCACCTGGGAGGTTGAATTCTTCTTTTTATTCTTATTACACCCAACGGAAAGACTTTCTAGTTTGCTACACTGCACAACATTCCAACATTATGCTATCTTAATGTGTACTTGCCCCTGAAGCATCACCTGGGAGGTTGAATTCTTCTTTTATTCTTATTACACCCAACGGAAAGACTTTCTAGTTTGCTACACTGCACAACATTCCAACATTATGCTATCTTAATGTGTACTTGCCCCTGAAGCATCACCTGGGAGGTTGAATTCTTCTTTTTTATTCTTATTACACCCAACGGAAAGACTTTCTAGTTTGCTACACTGCACAACATTCCAACATTATGCTATCTTAATGTGTACTTGCCCCTGAAGCATCACCTGGGAGGTTGAATTCTTCTTTTATTCTTATTACACCCAACGGAAAGACTTTCTAGTTTGCTACACTGCACAACATTCCAACATTATGCTATCTTAATGTGTACTTGCCCCTGAAGCATCACCTGGGAGGTTGAATTCTTCTTTTATTCTTATTACACCCAACGGAAAGACTTTCTAGTTTGCTACACTGCACAACATTCCAACATTATGCTATCTTAATGTGTACTTGCCCCTGAAGCATCACCTGGGAGGTTGAATTCTTCTTTTATTCTTATTACACCCAACGGAAAGACTTTCTAGTTTGCTACACTGCACAACATTCCAACATTATGCTATCTTAATGTGTACTTGCCCCTGAAGCATCACCTGGGAGGTTGAATTCTTCTTTTATTCTTATTACACCCAACGGAAAGACTTTCTAGTTTGCTACACTGCACAACATTCCAACATTATGCTATCTTAATGTGTACTTGCCCCTGAAGCATCACCTGGGAGGTTGAATTCTTCTTTTATTCTTATTACACCCAACGGAAAGACTTTCTAGTTTGCTACACTGCACAACATTCCAACATTATGCTATCTTAATGTGTACTTTTGCCCCTGACTTTATTCTTATTACACCCAACGGAAAGACTTTCTAGTTTGCTACACTGCACAACATTCCAACATTATGCTATCTTAATGTGTACTTGCCCCTGAAGCATCACCTGGGAGGTTGAATTCTTCTTTTTATTCTTATTACACCCAACGGAAAGACTTTCTAGTTTGCTACACTGCACAACATTCCAACATTATGCTATCTTAATGTGTACTTGCCCCTGAAGCATCATCTGGGAGGTTGAATTCTTCTTTTATTCTTATTACACCCAACGGAAAGACTTTCTAGTTTGCTACACTGCACAACATTCCAACATTATGCTATCTTAATGTGTACTTGCCCCTGAAGCATCATTACTGGGAAAGACTTTCTAGTTTGCTACACTGCACACATTCCAACATTGCTATCTTAATGTGTACGATTCTTCTTTTATTCTTATTACACCCAACGGAAAGACTTTCGCCAATGCATCTGCCATTTCATTCCCCTCAATGTCGATATGGGAGGGGTTCCACTGTATGTGGATCTGATGATCTACTGAAAGATGTTTTAGTTTTTTGAGAATAGATACACCTACTATGTCTCTAACACTGGACCAATTAGCCAAGTGCAATAACTCTTCACTGCTAGTGCGCATGAAATACACCTTTTTCCTTGACACTAGATTTGGGGTTTTTCAATCATTTCAAAACGTTTGATCAACTGTTTTTGAATTTTCCAGGTCGCTGTCAATGATCAATTGAGAAATCATCCTATTATGTTTTCTGGAGCAAAGATGCGTCTCCTGAAATGGCGAGAAAAAAAAAAACACCCCAACTGGTAAGTATTAAAAATAAAATTCGTTTCGAAAGAGTTTGTCAGTGGTCCTCAACCTAAACATCAAATCCTCCCCCATCAATTAATGACGGTCCATTCAATTTATTGTTATGGATCATCATGAAAAAGCGGTGGTATTTTTTCCTAAAACAATTTATTTTTTTTTAGTTAATTAAAATGTTCGCTCTAAATTATTCAGGATTATTTCGTTCAGTCTTATAACTTTATAGTAACCAAACAGTAAAGAAAAAAATATTTCTTTATAAATATTTTCTTATGAAAGGAAAAGATACAGGATCTTAATATTTCTATATTTAAAATTGGGAATCCCTTATCAATTAGAGAGTAATTATCATGTAAGTTTAGAAATTAAATTTAAAAAAAAAAATTCCAATGTAATATTTCGTTAATTTTTTCATTTATTAACTAAAGTAGTTTTAATTTTCTTCATTGATTAATTAAAGTGGTTTAATATTTATCTTAGGGTAAATCACAAGTGGGCTGAAATGTTCGTAGGCTGACACATAGATGGCGCTACCAGTATTAAATTCATATATTTTTAGTTAGCCCTAACCTTCAAAAAACACGTGTATAAATTTGACAGCTGTTGTACTATTAGTATGTGAGTTATATCATTTTTAGTGTTCATCACGTGCAGTCCACTGAACTGACTGTCGGTTGTACTCCGGTGTGAAATGATGGAGCCATGTTTCATCCATTGTCACATATCGACGCAAAAATTCGGGTTTATTACGATTGAGCAGCTCCAAACACTGCTTAGAATCATCGATTCGTTGTTGTTTTGGGTCGATTGTGAGCTCGCCCGGCACCCACTTTGAACAGAGCTTTCGCATATCCAAATATTCATTCACGCTATGCCCAACACGTTCCTTTGATATCTTTAGGGGTCTCAGATATCTCAATCAACTTCACTTTACGGTTATCTGAAATTATTTTGAGGACTTTTTGATGTTTTCGATGATTACTTTTTTGATGTCGGTAACAGCCTCTTTGGGGCGTCCACTGCGTGCATCGTCCTCGGTGCTCATTTCGCCTCATTTAAATTTAGCAAAACCACTTTTCTACGGTTGATTTTCCTGGTGCAAAGTCCGAATAATGTTTATCAAGCCAAGCCTTGGCTTCAATAGTATTTTTTTTTTGCCAAAAAGTAATGCTTTATTAACACACAAAATTCCTTTTATCCATTTTTTCAAACTAACAAAAGTTGCTTCACTAAAAATGCTATAACTCACATACTAATAGTGCAACAGCTGTCAAATTTATACACGTGTCTTTTTTGAAGGTTAAAGCTAACTACAAATCACATGAATTTAATACTAGTAGCACCATCTGTGTGTCAGTCATATTTACCTTCCTCCCTTTCAATCCCTCTGCGCCCCACAGTTTGAGAACCACTGGTTTAAATGATCGATTAAAGAGTACCAATTTATTCACAATATGCAGGAAGACCGAAATCCCCAGGCCTTCACTAGACCGAGGAAAGATAGTGGATGAAACCAAGAGTGCCATGAAATACCTGTATAACCTACATGACGAATACAAAGAATATTGGACCAACTTCTTGAGCAACTACCAACTTTAAGTGAATGTGGTGATGATAAAAATTCACTTATAAAGCAAAAGTTGATTTTTTTGAAAAAAATCTAGTGGTCATAGAACGGGGCTTAGATGACTCTCAGGTAAGTGTGAGGAATTATTTTTAAACCAGTTTAATTTTTTTTTTGTGCAATTCTTTTTGCTTGCAATAAAATTTCAATCAAAATTATGTGATGAATGGGGCGATTATTAATATTAAATATTTTTTTTTATTTATGATGGCAGATTATGAACAATTACAGCAAACTAACATATCTCTTATTCTAACATATCTCTAACCTCCCAATATCGCTCGGCGAGAAAAGTCTTGCTCAGAGCAGGAGAGTGAAGTAGATGCGTGGAGTCCATGGCCTCTCCAGAGGGTGCATATAGGGAAGGAACAATTTTGAGTCTGTAAAGATGGTTTCGCAGGCAGTCGGTTGTCAAATTAGCCTCCATAATAGTAAAGACATTAATATCTTTCTCACACAGTGTCTGCAAAAGCTCTGCGTGCTTGGATTGAGACAGTCCACCGGCATTCCACTGTAGGACTCGAAGAGAATCAAAGTGAGAGGAGGAAGACATAATGCCAAGTTGTAGATCTTTTAGCCACTAAAAGTGTTACCAGGTGCACCACGGGGAGGTAGATCTACTGCGCACCCATATTAAATTTATCTTTATTAAATTGTGCACATGTGAGACACAAAGTAAAGATTTGCATAAGATGCTAGATCCTTTTTTTCGATGTGCATAGTTACAAGAGAAGAGACTCTCATAAGACTTCCCAAAGTTATTGTAAATTGCAGTGACTTAACTATTGATATAAATAATATCCCAACACAATAGTTGTTCCTTTTAGAAAGCAATTTGGCATAAAGATAAGATAAGTGAACTTGAGAAATCGCTGATAGAAGCCGAGAAATCACAAAACTGGAATTTCAACAAAATAGGAACCGTTATCATTAGCACTTCTTTCTCTCCCAGCTTAACTTTTCTGGAACCGTTTAGAATGTCAATTATTCCATTAATTTTAAGAAGGTGCACTAATTGAATTTCAAATCATTGCATTATATATTTCCGTTTCATTCTGCAATTAGAACTGAAACGATAAAAAAAAAAAAGAAAAGAGTTTTAGCTAATCTTTAAATGCCATGCATTAAAAAGTGAACCATGTAAATACTCGAATATAGAATTTGATAATTGTTTTATATAATTCGTTAATCAATATTCATCAAATTTTGTCAGGCAAAATTCGTTTGAAAATATATTCCCATGAGGCCAATTAGTGATAATGAATATTGGCTAATGGGCTCAAATGTGTGAACTGCGTGTATTATTGGCATTGCTTTCGACGACTCGGTATAAATTGTGAGCTCGTGTGGCACCCACTTTGAACAGAACTTTCATTCACGATATGTCCAACACGTTCCTTTGATATCTTTAGGGTCTCAGCTATCTCAATCAACTTCACTTTACGGTTATCAGAAATTATTTTGTGGACTTTTTGATGTTTTCGTCGGTAACAGCCTCTTTGGGGCGTCCACTGCGTGCATCGTCCTCGGTGCTCATTTCGCCTCGTTTAAATTTAGCAAACCACTTCTCTACGGTTTGTTTTCCTGATGCAAAATCCGATTAATATTTATCAAGCCAAGCCTTGGCTTCAATAGTATTTTTTTTGCCAAAAGTAATGCTTTATTAACACACAAAATTCCTTTTATCCATTTTTCAAACTAACAAAAGTTGCTTCACTAAAAATGCTATAACTCACATACTAATAGTGCAGCATCTATTAAATTTATACACGTGTTTTTTGAAGGTTAGGGCTAACTAAAAATCATATGGATTTGATACTAGTAGCGCCATATATGTGTCAGCCTAAGAACTTTTCAGTCCATCTGTTATAATTAAGTTGTTAGCAGAACTATTAAGCCTGATGTTTAGCAGGCATATACTAAAATTTCACTTTATGGTAACACTAAATTATAGGAATGAATGATTCGTTAAATCTGTTGATAAAAATGCAATTTAATTTAATAAAAAGAAATTCAAATGTACAGATCTTTCCATTTCAAACATTGTTAACTTGCTAATACAGCGTTCAGAGACAACGTTTTTAAATAATGTTTTATGGACATTTTTGGGTGCTCTTGTTAAGTTAGGATATAGCACGTTGCCAAACAAAGCATGAAATTTAAAATATATTCTTAAATATTTTTTGTTCAAATTTGCCGGAAACTGACAAAAGTGTATTTTTCACTTTACACTCCTAACCCATAAAATATGTAAAACGTATCACATCTACTTACATACCTGTAGGTATCTATTCATTATCATGCATGAACTAAAAGAATGAAAGTTTTGTAAAGTTATAGCTGAGTGACTTGACAGTCGAGTTATTCTGAGCAAAAACGCAAGGAAAAAGTTGATCTTTTTAATAAAAATGCCAACCAATAGATTTACAACCCTTTATTGAGTGCATACATAACGTCGTTAAAAACATATGGTTAAAATATCATTAGATTCTGAGAATTATTATAACAGTTATGGCTGTTATTTCAAGACAGTGTTGCAAACCAGGCAGTTTTAAAGAAATTCAATTGAAAGTTTTGAATGCGTGAATCCAGTGAGCAGGTTGGGCAACCAGATTGTAACTGGGTGTAGTTGGGCTAATGCTCCGAGATCTGCTACATATATTTCCTCTCGGAATGAAATGAAACGTCTCTCAGTAGTAGCGCAGGTTGCGCTGTACTTCTTCTTGGGTGAGAGTCTCGTGGACGATTGACCATTTCTCCTGAACGCCACAGGAGGCCTCTTGATAGTGCGTAGGAGGAAGCAGTATGCTAATAGCTGAAGATGAAACAGCTGCATCTCAACTTTGATGACGCTAGAACAGGGGTCTCCAAACTACGGCCCGCGGGCCAAATCAGGCCCGCGCGGCAAATTAGACAATAGCAATTAATTAGACAATAGCAAGGCAAATTAGAGATAGCTGAGACCCTAAAGATATCAAAGGATCGTCCATCCATCCGACAGCAAATAGCTTATTGTTGCTGTAATAAGTTGGATAAAAAATACATAGAATGATACAAACGCGGTTTTATTTACTTGCTAGGTAAAAGCTTAATGACAAGCATAATACGCAGAAATTTTAATTTAAGCATAACAACTAACAAATAATTGAAATGAATCCCACTAACATTGTAAATTAGTGAACATCCCGCGGTTACCCTCGGTAGTGATACCTACCTATTTCCGCTTTTAACCACTAGATGTCGTCAAGTGTCGCGGTCGTATTGATACACACAATAGTAATTGTAGTGATTGAACCAGCTGATTTAGTAAGCGTATGCTCGTTCAGAGCGCGTACTCAGCGACTAGTCTATAAATTATAGATAATAACAGAAAAAATTAAAACGCTTTTGGCCCTTGGTACTTACTGGAGTAAACAGTATGGCTCTAAGGCTGGAAAGCTTGAGACCTAACTAGAACAAACTCAAAGATTTGTTCTTTAAAATAAAACAATAAAAAATTAATTTTTTTTTTTACAAAAGAGGTAATTTTAACATGGTCGGTTATCTAATATGAATTTAGTTTGTAGGAGAAAAAAAATGTTCAAAACTAAAATAAAAAAGTAGTTTTATATAAAAGTCATTACTAGAAAATACTTCGTTCGTTCTTTCATTCGCTATTTTTCTCTTTCCTCCACCAGATATTTTTGACACTGAATAACATCGTTGAGAACATTGAAAATGAAGTGAGAGAAAATGAAGACGAAATCGGATCCCTCAAAGAAAGGATCAAAGCTTTAAAAGTGGAAAACAATTCTCTGCGTCGGGATCTTTCAATGACTCAAAGAAAACTCGTAGAATCTGAAGAGCAATCTGTTACCTTAGAAGTAGAACGAGATCATCTGGCTTTCATTAACACTCTTTTGTATGAGGAAGTAAGTGAATTCGACTTGGTTACAAATTTTGTTTTCTTTCTAATGCAGATGGCAAACACTTAGATAGCTTGGTCTTGGATGCCTTAAGGCAATCTCTGCATTGACGTTACTACCCAGCGGGTGCGTGTAATTTGAAGATAAGCCACGGACGCGGAGTAACAATGCCCCCACAACGCTCAACGGTCCTATTGGGCCTGAATGGTCGAGTAGCTAGCGCCCTGGCGCTCGGTACCACAGGTTTCGGGTTCGAGTCCCGGCGGTGTCATGGATGTTTTTAGTGGTTCGGAATCCGCTTTAAACCGTAGGTCCCGGTCTCATATGACTGTAAGAGCATCACGGAGCAAAAGTCAGACTTCTACCTACGGGTGCTCCATCACAACAAAAAGCTGCCCCTTTCTCTCATCCATGAGAAGATCACTCATGGGATGGTCGTCCCGCACTGCAGGACATTGAGGATTAGTCAACAACAACGATGCTGTTAGACCAGGACCTACTGTTTAAAGTGAATTCTGAACCACTACAAACATCCATGGCACCGCCGGGATTCGATCCCGAAACCTGTAGTATCGAGCCCCAGAGCGCTGGCCATTCAGGCCCTACTTGGTTTGAATAAAAATTCAACAGGATTATATATCGTTGCATTAAAAATCTCATTCAAAAGTTACTTTAAAACTAACCACTCATAATAATAAAAGTTATTAAAGATTCTGATCTATTCTCAAAAAAGCTAAAACATCTTTCAGTGAATCATCAGATCCACATACAGTGAATCCCCTCCCATGTCGACCTTGAGGGGAATGAAATGGCAGATGAATTGACCAAAGCGGTGCTAGTGAGGTATTGGTTCCACTTGAGCCCTTACCTACACAGAGATTTACTCACAAGCTAAGCTAAATGGAAAAGCAATTTGGTCTACTCCCCAGTGCACCAGTAGTATCGGGGCCATCGACCTGGCGGTACTTTGGCACTTAATTGTGACAGGCAGGGACAAATTGCAATCACCCGTTTGCTCAGTGGACACCTCAGAACTATGACTTTCTCAGATGGTTTGAAAGGTTTCGACACTTGCACCAAGTGCTCCTCTGAGCAGGCTTCACCATCTCACATCTTGGCGTGCCTGGGGCTCAAATGTCAGGATCTCCTTGACAGTCCGTTGATGGACTTGGACTTTCTTCGGGTATTTGGATTCGTGGACCTAGTCTAGCCCCCGCTGGACTTTGGGGATAGGGGAAGAAGAAAGATTCTGAATGAGAAATGCTGGTTTTATAAATGTTTCACATACCTTCTTTTAGTCAAAAATATAATGTCAAGGAAATAGGGCCAATTTTAGTTTGTTATTCGTAAACACTTGTATTTTTACTATCCCAAAGATATTTTCTCTCTCTAAATTTACATCCAGATGTGAAAGAGCAACAGTTTGCTTCCATGCATTGTGCTTTGACCTCAAAAAAGTCCAAACGGCCTTATGTGAGCGTGTGAAAATCCTTTGAAGTGGAGGAAACGACCAATTTTCTTTAGATAGATTTTTACCTATTTCGATTCACAAAAAACACATCCAAAATCGAAACATTTGGCCAAATATTCGCCTGTCCCAGGTGAAAATACAAGCCCAGTTATCTTAATTTACAACAATTTTCCAGTTTTCGGTTCGGAATGTCCAGTTCGATTCTAACCACAGCAAACCTGTTTTCCAATGCAACTTTCAAATCTGAATCTAACTAAACAAGAGTCCAGAGGTGTTCTGAAATTCTTCTCGAAGAGAATCTTTTCCCTACGCGCATTTAACAGGTAGGCTGAAAAGTACATAGGCTGACACAAAGATGGCTTTACTAGTATTAAGTACATAGGCTGACACAAAGATGGCTTTACTAGTATTAAATCCATATGAGTTTTTAATTAGCCCTAACCTTCAAAAGACACGTGTATAAATTTGACAGCTTTTGCACTATTAGTATGTGAGTTATGGCATTGTTTGTGAAGTTATAGCATTTTTAGTGTTCATCACGTGCAGTCCACTCGGCTGACTATCGATTGAAACCGATCCGACTCCGGTGTGAAATGATGGAGCCATGTTTCATCCATTGTCACATATCGACGCAAAAATTCGGGTTTATAAAGATTGAACAGCTGCAAACACTGCTTAGAATCATCAATTCGTTGTTGTTTTGGGTCGATTGTGAGCTCTGCGCGGCACCCACTTTGAACAGATCTTTCGCGTATCCAAATATTCAATCATGATACGTCCAACACGTTCCTTTGATATCTTTAGGGTCTCAGCTATCTCAATCAACTTCACTTTACGGTTATCAGAAGTTATTTTGTGGACTTTTTGATGTTTTCGTCGGTAACAGCCTCTTTTGGGCATCCACTGCGTACATCGTTCTCGGTGCTCATTTTGCCTCGTTTAAATTTAGCAAACCACTTCTCTACGGTTGATTTTCCTGGTGCAAAGTCCGAATAATGTTTATCAAGCCAAGCCTTGTCTTCAATAATATTTTTTTCGCCAAAAAGCAATGCATTATTAAACACACGAAATTCCTTTTTATCCATTTTTTCAAACTAACAAAAGTTGCTTGATTAAAAATGCTATAACTCCCATACTAATAGTGCAACAGCTTCCAAATTTATACACGTGTCTTTTGAAGGTTAGGGCTAACTAAAAATCATATGGAATTAATACTAGTAGTGCCATCTATGTGTCAGCTTACGAAAATGTCAGGCGAACATATATTTTTTTTTTTGTGTCTGTATTTCATTCAATTCATTTCTCTGAGTTCGATACGAATCGGCCAGTGAATTCATTTAATTTTGTTTAAATTTATGCTAAATAGTTATTATTAACTAGCATCGTGCAAATAAGTACATAAAAATTAAACTAAAGATATTATTTCAAGACAATAAAGCAGCTTTTCTTTTCTTCTTTCAAAAATAAACAATGCATTAACTCTTTTTGTTGTTCATTAGCTAAAACTTTCACATTCAAGTCTTACTTATCATTCTATATTGTTCAATTCTTTAAAAATATAACAATTTGAAATGGGTGCATCCTTTTGAATAACGACGTGTTCTGATATAAATTAATTTGTAATTTATTCCTTTCATAAATATTCTAACATCTTGAGATGATAATTTAAAATATAACAATATAACAATATACAATATAACAATATACAATATAACAATTTACAATATAACAGTTTACATTATCTTTAAAAATATAACAATTTGAAATGGGTGCATCTTTTTGAATAACGACGTGTTCTGATATAAATTAATTTGTAATTTATTCCTTTCGTAAATATTCCAACATCTTGAGATGATAATTCCAATGGTTTTAATGAGATGTCATTTTTCGGTTCAGCCATGCCTTGAAGATACATCAGATGAAGGGGAATCCCTTGACCTCAGTTTCATAGATGAAAAAGTGCATCCGACACTGAAAGTAAGTGAAATATCACTATTTACTTTCTGCTATACATTTCTGACGAAAAACCCTTTATTATTATTATTATTATTTAAAGATTCCACTTCATATAATCTGATTCATTTAAACTTGCCATTAGAATCGCATACCGCAGAATCTTCAATTTACACTGGTGTGCAAAACTTAAGCAACAATGTAAACATTTAACAGATAGCCATGAAATTGCAGAAAAGGAGGTCTGGAGATCAGTATAATGAACACTAAGTCAGTAGAAACGTCATGCGTTTGCAAATATCAGGAACGAAACATCGGAGGCGATGTGAGCGTACGCAAAACGCATGATGTCGGCGCGCGCAGCTCAACAGTAGAATAAAAGAAAGGACGGAGACGCAATTCAACATATTCGCTGCAAGTGCCAGTGAGTCAGTTCGTGAAATATGGCTAGAAGAAATCACCTGGCCGACTTCACACTTGGAAGAAGGATCGGAAAGCTGGAGGAGGGGCGTACTGTCACCAGTGTAGCTGCAAAAACATACCTATTGCTTAAGTTTTGCACACCAGTGTAATAAAGTTTTCAAAGGATTTCATCAAAATCTCAATAAAAACAGGATATGTAATATTCGCTGTAAGTTCTTATGACTCCGCGATATATTGCTTCGCAGTAATTTGACAGAATAATTTCACTTTATATAGAAAAATTTATTTTGTATATTATTTATTTGCATGAATAATTAGCATCACTATGATGTACAAAAAATATAACATGCAGTATACAGTATATATATGCTACAATTTTGCTTCATCAAATATTTAAACTAAATACAATTCCAAGTCTCACAGAAAAAAAGTTAAATAAATGTTTATTACACTTCTATAGCTGAAACCGGTGCTATTAAATGACAAAATCATATTAAAACCAATTACTTTCAATTTTAAAATATTGAAGGACTGACAACTTTTTACAATGAAAGCAATTTTTAATCAATATCCAACATTAATTTAAAAACGGTTTAAAATATTTTATGAATGAAAAATACAAAAAAATTTTACTCTATGAACACTTTATGTGTAAAGTTTTTAATACCTTTTCTATAAAAATAATAATAAATCATAACAAAATAAATATAGTTACTATTATATATTAGTTATATATTAATTAAGCCCGTGTCATAAAGGGAGAGAGACCAAACTGAAAAACATTTCACTATTGAGCGTTATGTATGTCTGGATAATTAAAGCATTTCTGTTTTGTAGAAAACCTATTTTTCAATCACTTGTGAGAACAAAATTTGCCCTTTACGATCGTATTAATGTTTAAATTTAATATACATCTTCATAAGCTTTACTAACTATATATTTAACTATAAGTAAGTTATTATGGTTATTATTTACAGTTTTTATGGTAATTGACAATCCGTATTGATGCAGTAACAGGTGGGCTGAACAGTTCATAGGCTGACTCATAGGCGGCGTTACTAGTATTAAATTCATATGATTTTTAGTTAGCCCTAACCTTCAAAAGACACGTGTATAAATTTGACAGCTGTTGCACTATTAGTATGTGAGTTATAGCCTTTTAGTGTTTATCACGTGCAGTCCACGCGGCTGACTGTCGATTGGACTCCGATGTGAAATTATGGAGCCATGTTTCATCCATTGTCACATATCGACGCAAAAATTCGGGTTTATTACGATTGAACAGCTCCAAACACTGCTTAGAAACATCAATTCGTTGTTGTTATCGGTCGATTGTGTGAGCTCGCCCGGCACCCACTTTGAACAGAGCTTTCGCATATCCAAATATTCTTCCACGATATGTCCAACTCGTTCCTTTGATATCTTTAGGGTGTCAGCTATCTCAATCAACTTCCCTTTACGGTTATCAGAAATTATTTTGTGGACTTTTTTTGATGTTTTCGTCTGTAACAGCCTCTTTGGGGCGTCCACTGCGTGCATCGTCCTCGGTGCTCATTTCGCCTCGTTTAAATTTAGCAAACCACTTCTCTACGGTTGATTTTACTGGTGCAAAGTCCGAATAATGTTTATCAAGCCAAGCCTTGGCTTCAATAGTGTTTTTTTCGTCAAAAAGCAATGCTTTATTATATCTATGTGTTATTAGCGCCATCTATGTGTCAGCCTACGAACTGTTCAGCCCAGCTGTTAGCTCGCATCTCTGGGATCAATTGTTTAAATTTTTTGTTCGTATTGTTAGTGTTTGAATGGGGTGTTTAGGGATTTAATTTAATTAATGTTTACTTTTTATGAAGTCTTACTCAATACTGTCTGTTTATGAAGTCTAACTCAATACTGTTTTTAAAATAGGTTCTTTTCCAAATATACCATGTTTCATAGAAATTGATTGTTCTCTAAATCCCCGTTTAAAAATATTTTACAATCTTGTGATGGGCTACATCGCAAAAGGTTCTTACGAAATTGCTGCGCCCTTGTGCAAGACAACCTTACAGGACTTACAGGATAAGTATGGTCCAGAACATCCTGATGTTGTTGCAATGATGGATATTATAACAATTGTATACAGGTAAAATTACTTACTTCAGTTATGTCGAGAAACGTTTAGGCCAGGGATGGGCAAACTACGGCTCGCGGAAGGCTCTATCCGGCCCGCGCATAGAATTTTAATTTGTCGGTCAGAGGGAAATTAAAATATATATATATATTTATATATTATGTATCCATCTCTTTTTCTACTTTGATTAAATATAATTTTTGTTCTTCCTTTTTTTCAAAGGACTGATGATCTTTTTACTTTCTCTAATTTTGTTCTACAAAACATTAATCGACGGAAATAGCAAGCACAGGCAGCTTTCAATCGGTAAAAGGGGAAGTTCTTTGTTAGTTATAGCTGTAGATGGGCACCAACAAGTGTTATCTATTTCTTGGGAGCAGACATATGGGAATCCAATATAGATGAATTAGACCTCACAGTAGAATGCGCATTTTAAGCTCCAGCCAGCGACCTTCTCTTTTGGCGCGAGTTCTGATATTATTGATTGCGTCATTTCCAGAGGTTAAATTCAATACCCTCAGTAAATGAAGAGTATCATAAGAATTATGAAGATGGCTTGAAAAACTGCATTTTGAGTTCGAAATCTGATTTCAAGATTTCAGTGCCATTCAAACTAAATTAGGTATTTTTACCATACCTTTCAATGTAAATTGTGAAGCAGTGAGGTCAGATTTGAAGTTGAATTAATTGAGTTGCAATCTAACAATCATCTCAAGCAGTTGTTTCTAAATATGCCAAAGTTAGAGTTTTACGAATCATTATCGAAAGTAAGTTTCCCAAATTTAATATCTCGCGTCCAAAAATCAGTGCTATGCTTGCTTCATCTTATATATGTGAACAAGTGTTTTCAACTATGAACCTCAGAAAGAATTATTTTAGAAGTAGACTGACAGATGAGCATTTAGCCTTGTTAATTAGAATCAGTACATCTCACTTCGAACCTCAATATAGGGAACTTTTAAAGATTAAATCGCAATTTCATTCATCTTAATAGCATATTTAAATTGTAATACTTGTATAATGTTTTTAAAATTTTAGAAAAATTATTAATTATTTTATTAAACTTTTTGTTTTAGATTTTTGTCCCGCGACCGAAAAAGTTTGCTCATCCCTGGTTTAGGCTAGATTGATACTCTGAAACAATTCAATTATTAACTCTTTGCTTATTTTAATTTATGGTACTAATTTTAACTATGGTTTAAATTTTTATATAACATAATACATGTGTTATTTAATTTACCAAACTACATCACACGTTCAGTTAAATCCCGCAAGCGTCCGCGAGAGATTATCAATCATAATTTTGTTTCTTTCCCGGGATCGAAGAAATTCGCCTTCGATTCGAGTTAGAAATTCTGCAAACAAACTCGTAATACCATGTCTACTAAGTTGGGTAGTCTAGAAGAGTAATTTAATTAATCCGCACGAAAAAAAAAGTTCCGCTCGAAATAAAAAGTTTGGATAAAAAAGCATGAAATGTTTGACACGGAGAAAGGAAAAAATTATATATATATATATAATAGTGAAGAGTATTGCCTGAGGAAAAACATTTCTCTTTTAAAGATGAGCTGAAACAAACGAATGAAATAAAAAAAAGGACAAAATGGATATTGTAATTTTTAAAAAAAAAAATAGACTATTTAAGGTGGTTTTAAACTTCGATTCCATTTTTGAAGTTGTATCTACCACTGAGTAAAAATGGTTTGATCTTTAATGATCGGTCTATTGTGATTAGCTGTATTACAAAAGAATTTTCGAGAAAGTTTAGTAATATAGGTATCTAGTTTCAATATTAAGGTCGTTGTGAAGGGTAGAGTTACGTACGAACCAGGGAGCACCAGTGATAATCCGAAGTAATTTAATTTGAATTATTTGTACTTGGTTTTTATAAGTTTTTTCTGTTATACCCCAAATTGTAGCTGCGAAAGTAAGGAGGGGTCTTAATACTTGCTTGAATAGCAACATTTTGTTTGAAAGAGTGAGTTTGCTATTTCTATTGATGAGAGGTAGGCAGAAAAATGTTTTCCAACATTTTCTTTATATTATTGATATATTCAGGGAAGCTTAATTTTTTTATCAATTATCAAACCAAGATATTTAATGTGCGTTGACCAGATTATTCTTCTTCTTCGCCTATCCTCAAAGTCCAGCGGGGCTAGACTAGGTCCATGAATCCAAATACCCGAAGACCATCAACGGACTGTCAAGGACATCCGAGCCCCAGGCCCACCAAGATGTGAGATGGTGAAGCCTGCTCAGAGGAGCACTTGGTGCAAGTGTCGAAAGCCATCTGAGAAAGTCACAGTTCTCAGGTGTCCACTGAGCAAACGGGTGATTGCAGTTTGTCCCTGCCTGTCACAATTAAGTGCCAAAGTGCCGCCAGGTCGATGGCCCCGATACCACTGGTGCACTGTGAGCAGGTTATTGATTCATCGAAAAGATCGAGATTATCACTGGGTTCACTGGCGTTTCTTTTACGAAATATTATTGCTTGAGTTTTGGAAATATTGATGGTAATTCGCCATTTAGTAAGCCATTCTTCCAGGAAGTCTAGCAAATTCTGTAACTCTTTAAGACGTATCGAATGGTAATTCCATATCGACTTACCTCTCCGTGCATTTTGTCGCTTTTCTGTCGGTCCAAAATGGCAGACATGTCTTCAATACTTGCTCACTATTAGAGTTACAATTTCTCTACAATGTGCAAAGGTCAATTTTATTTCCAATTTAAACTAATTTTTATCTAATTTTTATTCATTTAAATTATTAAATCTAAATTTTTATCTTTTACTAACTTAAATTTTTATAGTTAATTAGTTTTAATTTTGATATTTTATAAATTTTTCCTGATCAAGTAAATCAGACTTAATTATTCCTTTTTAAATTCATTTAATGTAAATTTCCTTTGAATAAATTTTTAATTTTAAATTCTTAATTATGTAACTGGAGGTACGAAGATTTTATTCTTCAGGCACTCTGCTAAAACAAAACCTTTGCCTTTGTATTGTACCACACTTTCTATAGAAATAACTCATAACATCTTGTACACTGAAATTTTTGTTTATTTTCATTATAATTTTTGAGGATTTTTTTAATTAGCTATCACAGTTTTTCACTCAAAAGAAATTCTTTAGAATATTAGGCTCCAAGAAATTAATTCTTCTACCTTCAATCAACCAATTATTGCATAGAAATGAAATGTTCATGTACTAATAGGAAGCTAAGGAACAAAATAGGCCCAAACAGGAATTATCTGATTGTAATAAAATTTCATAGGCAAATACTTTTCTATTCAAATGTTTAAATTTAGCAGTCGATGAAAGAATAACTGAGCTCTAGAGCAGGGGTCTCCAAACTACGACCCGCCAGTGTCATCCATCCGGACCGCGACAGCGAATAACTTATTGTTGCTGTAATAAGTTGGATAAAAAAACACAGAATGATAATAACTGGATTTTATTGACTTGCTAGGTAAAGCTTAATACGCATAAAATTTAACTTAAGCATAACAACTAACACATAATTGAAATGAAACCCACCAACATTATAAAGTAGTGAACAACCCGTGGTTACCCTCAGTAGTTATGTTGGGGTAAAGAGTATCGTATATATATATGTATATCGATGTTTGGAATGTATATATCCTGAATCAAACATGATTTTTATCCTGAAAATCCCTCAGGAATGGAAAAGCTAAATTAACGTGAGTGAAACCGCTTGTAAAAACTTGTAAAAAAATACTAATGATATTTATGTAATTGGGTTTTTTCACTGACAATAGTTTGTAGTTAATTGTACCAATTATTAAAAGTGATTTAAAATGGCAGAAAAATGAAAACGGTTTTGCCCGCCATTGGTACTTACTGAGTACACAGTAGGCCCTAAGGCTAGAAAGTTTGCTGTAGAAGAACTCTACGAACTAATGCTAAGCTGGATAACAGTTGCCCTTAGGGTCAGAGGTGGATCAATGCCTCCTTGGTTAGGTCTCTAGCGGTAACTCTGGAATAAAACATTCAATTCCTTTTTCTTTCATACAGCACTAATGCATTACAGATCCATTCGATAACTTCTTAGTGAATCAGGAGGCTTTGGTTCGGTTTTTTTTTTCTTTCTTAGAGTCTATTTGTGGTTTTTTAAAAAAGTCTTAGTGTAATGGACAACTCCACACTTAAGAAGAATTTTTTTCAGTAAAAACAAATTTTTCTGTTACTGTAAAACAAATTTTTCTGTAATACTATGCAATAATATACATATGGTGTGGTGAAATCCTCAAAGAATATCCAAAATTTTAACAAGTACTTCTTCTGATAGAACTAATTTTTAAAAAATTGTAAATGCTATTGACAAGTTGTTCCTACTAGTAGACGAATTTTTACAACTGTTTATAAGAGAATACGATAACTATCAAACAATCGAAGTTTTCTTCAAGGGTACATTTTTTGTACTGGTGAAGTGTATTAATAACTTTTCAACTCGTGATAATTAACAGGTGAGCTGAAACGTTCATAGGCTGACACATAGATGGCGCTACTAGTATTAAATCCATATGATTTTTAGTTAGCCCTAACCTTCAAAAGACAAGTGTATAAATTTGACAGCTGTTGCACTATTAGTATGTGAGTTATAGCCTTTTTAGTGTTCATCACGTGCAGTGATGGCTATTTTTTGTGATTTTTCCTTAATTTAGTAAAACCAGTGTACATTAGGCAACTTACTCTTTTCATGAATTCTACTACTTTTCTGCTTCTTCAACTTTACCAGTTTTTCCATATAATGCACTCAAAGTGTTGAGGGTGAGAGCAATCTAAATAGGGAGATGAATGTATTATGAGAAATATATAATCAAAAACAAAGAAAAATAACCAAAATCAAAATAATTATTAAAAAGTAACTATTTTGTGTTAAAAATGAAAAATAAAAAACTTATCAATTTTAGTCTCTTCGAACTGGTGTGTATAATTGTTGGAGCTGATATTATTTAGAATATAACAGATGGACTGAAAAGTTCGCAGGCTGACACATCGATGGCGCTACTAGTATTAAATCCATATGATTTTTAGTTTGCCCAAACCTTTAAAAGACACATGTATAAATTTGACAGCTGTTGCACTATTAGTATGTGAGTGTTAGCAGTTTTAGTGAAGCAACTTTTGTTAGTTTGAAGAAATGGATAAAAAGGAATTTCGTGTGGTTAATAAAGCATTGCTTTTTGGCAAAAAAAAAAAAATACTATTGAAGCCAAGCCTTGACTTGATAAACATTATTCGGAATTTACACCAGGAAAATCAACCGTAGAGAAGTGGTTTGCTAAATTTAAATGAGGTGAAATGAGTACCGAGGACGGTACACGCAGTGGACGCCCCAAAGAGGCTGTTACCGACGAAAACATCAAAAAAGTCCACAAAATAATTTCTAATAACCGTAAAGTGAAGTTGATTGAGATAGCTGAGATCCTAAAGATATCAAAGGAACGTGTTGGACATATCGTGAATGAATATTTGGATATGCGAAAGCTCTGTTCAAAATGGGTGCCGCGCGAGCTCACAATCGACCCAAAACAACAACGAATTGATTATTCTAAGCAGTGTTTGAGCTGTTCAATCATAATAAACCCAAATTTTTGCGTCGATATGTGACAATGGATGAAACATGGCTCCATCATTTCACACCGGAGTCCAATCGACAGTCAGCCGAGTGGACTGCACGTGATGAACACTAAAAAGGCTGTAACTCACATACTAATAGTACAACAGCTGTCAAATTTATACACGTGTCTTTTGCAGGTTAGGGCTAACTAAAATCTATATGGATTTAATACTAAAATCGCCATCTATGTGTCAGCCTACGCCCTTTTCAGCCCACGTGTTATGTGTTCATCGAGTACTTTCTCCATATTTTTAGCTTTTTTAATACAGTGTACTTTAATTTTTGTCTGTAGAAAATGTCATACTAAGTTCCTTCGCATGAGATTCATTCTACACATTATGAAAATTAGTACTATAAAGCGTTATTAAACAGAATATCTTACAGTGAATGAAATATTTCTGGTGTTTACAATTATTACAAGCGCAAAGCAAAAAGAATGTTATATTTTATTACTTTTTTTATTAAATAGAACATAAATTGAAAATGTATCTTATAACAAAAAATTTTTAAAGGTAAAAGACTCAGGCAGGTTAAGAAAATATTTGCTTTCCAAGTTTAGCTTCTTAAAATAACACTAATGATTTCCTTTTTTTTCAATTAAGAGGAATGCAGAAGTATAAAGATGCAGCAAAAATGCAACTTGAAGTCCTCGAAATAAAAAAAAGAAAATATTGAACAAAAAATGACATTGGTGTAAGTACTTGTATTTTATTAAGGTTTATAAGAAACGAAAATATTATTTTATGTAAAAGTAAATACATGGTCAAAAAAATAAATTAATAGTTTTAAAACTAAAAACAAGCTGAGTTAATCAAACTAAAAAGTAAAAAATAATTGTTAACATAAGAATAAAATGACTGACGAGAAAATGAATGTCACTGTTCTAAAAGCGTGGGGTGCTCGATATCAATCGCTATAATTTTTCACTAGTTTCATTCCGAAATGCAGAGTTAGTTTAAAAATGTCATACAAAGCACCCCACGCTTTTAGAACAGTGACATTCATTTTCTCGTCAGTCATTTTATTCTTATGTTAACAATTATTTTTTACATTTTAGTTTGATTAACTCTAAAAGCGTGTTTTTTAGTTTTTTAAAAACTATTAATTTATTTTTTAGTTTTTAGTTTGATTAACACTGAAAGCGTGTTTTTTTTAAACTATTAATTTATTTTTTACTTTTTAGTTTGATTAACCCTAAAAGCGTGTTTTTTAGTTTTTTTAAACTAGTAATTTGTTTTTTACTTTTTAGTTTGATTAACTCTAAAAGCATGTTTTTTAGTGTTTTTAAACTATAATATTTAAATGAGATCCCGATACGGAGGACTGGTTCTTACAATAATTTAATTGTGAGTAAAACAAAGGCTAAATGCGAATATGTCGAGCCAGCCAGGATTCGAACAGGGAATCTCCTAATCAGGCGCGTTATCCGTTGTGCCGCTGTTCCACGTAGGTTTCAATATCTGAAAGATGTCTGTAAATGTTTCTTTGTAGCTTATATAGTGTGTATGAGGGGAGAAGCAGATCTCCAGGTGAAAAATTATGCGCCGATCAAGATGACTTTTAAAAGGCTGTGTGTTTTAATCACTAATCCTGGCGATCCTAATCATGATGAGATAATAAACTTATCAAAATATTTTATTGTCGTCGGTCCTTGATAAGTCTACAACGTTTAAATTAAATCGGATCGCTTAAAGTAGGGCAAAATCGGGCCCAAACAGTCAGTTACATACAGGTGAAACCAATAAAAGCGTATTAAAAGAATGTTTTTTTTAGGCAAACTTCAAAGACCACCTGCGACCCGCCGTTGCTTTTCTAGCGGCATGCCTCATCCTATGTGCATTTCATTTAAACATAACTGGCAATTTTTATGAAAGACTTTTAGATTTTGATTAAACATTAAAAAAATTCATCTTTAGTTTAATAAAAAATAAAAATTTTAAAAATTATAAAAATATTTCATTAAATAATCTGTATATTTTGAAAAAAATCCCTTTTCTACAATGTGCTAGCATGGGTGCATGATCCCTGTCTGTGTTATTTTTATGTATATCATGTGTTCCATTTTCAAAATGCGCACATTACATTAAAAAAAAAAGCAGGTCCCTTTTTAAAATTGCTATCAACAAAGTAACTACAAACTATTGCCAATAGAATAGAATAGAATGTAATATTGTAAAATCACAATTACATAAATCTCATTAGTATTTTTTTTTTTTTTTTGCAAGCAGATATCCCGCGGTTTCATTCGCGTTCATTTAGCCTTTCCGTTCCTGAGGGATTTTCTGGATAAAAATCATATGTTTGATTCAGGATATATACATTCCAAACATCGATATACACTCATGTCCATAAATTAAGGATAATGAAGTTCAGGCAAAGAAACAGGCAGAAGCAAAACAAATTTGACTTATTTGTAAAGTCTATTTATTAAACAAAAGGTAAAGAACAAAAAAAGATGCTATATGTTTGACATAATTAATAAAAATTGCGATTTTTACTCCTTGGAGCAAATTTCAAAAAGAACCTATTTACAAAAAACAATAAAACATGGTTAGTATGATGGTTAATATGGAGTATGTCTGTCGGACGATGCAATACAGGCCTTACAACGACTAGGCATGCTGAGTATCAAATTATCAATCTGATCTTGGGGAATATTACACCACTCATCAAGCAATGCCCTCCGAAGTTCCGGTTGACAGGTGGGAGGGGGTTGACGGGCTGCAATTCGTCGGTCAAGCATATCCCACACATGCTCTATTGATTCAAGTCCGGTGAGTCTGCTGGCCAATCCATACGGGTGATATCCTCCAATTGAAGGCATTCGTCTACAATGTTTGCACGGTGAGGACGGGCGTTGTCATCCATAAACAGAAATTCAGCACACATGACGCCCCGAAACAAACGTACATGTTGTTCCAGAATGACATCCCGATAGATGTGGCCTGCCATCGTTACACTCTGAACATACAGGTCAGTTCTGGAACCAAGATTAATTCCTCCCCCCAAACGAGCCCTCCTGCACCACCGTAACGGTGTCGTTCAATCGTGTTCTCTTGGTGGTAACGGGTACCAGGCGCTCTCCATATGAAAGTCCGGCGAGAATCAGACTGCAAACTAAACCTGGACTCTTCGTAAAACATCACACCAGACCACTGTTGCGGTGTCCACAATGCATGCTGTCTACTCCAGGTTAATCGCAGGCGACAGTGAGTTGCGGAAAGTAGAACACATCTGACAGGCCTACAAGCATATAGACCAATGTGCCCTAAGCGTCTGTACACGGTCTGCCTTGAAACTGTCGTACCGGTAGCTGAAGAGAGCTGACGAGACAGGTCTGATGCTGTTCTCCGTCTGTTTCTTTTGGCAGTAACTGCTAAATACCGATCCTCATTCGGCGTTGTAACACGGGGGCGACCTGTGCTGTAATATCTACTCACATTACCATCATCTTGGAATCGTTGCCAAAGGCTGGAGATGACACTCTGAGCTATTCCAAGTTCCTCGGATACTTCCAGATGGGTACGTCCACATTCCAGTCGTCCGATAATTCTACCACGTAAAAATCATCCAAATGCTTCCTTTGTGCCATAACTATGCGGTTATTGCACTGAAAGGCTTTTTAAAACGCTTGTGAACAATTTTACTTCTTTGCCACCATTACTTATAGACCTCTCTTACACTCGTCATTGTGACGTACTATCCGCGACATCTGGTGGTTTCCTGTAATTTGCATATTCTTCTTCAAGATGTGTGTGAAAATTCTACAGGTGAAATTTTTTATTTTAGAGATCAATTTCTGTGTGATTTTGAATTATCCTTAATTTATGGACATGAGTGTACATACATATGCGATACTCTTTACCCCAACATAACTACCGAGGGTCCGCGGGAGGTTCCCAAGTTTATAATGTTAGTGGGATTCATTTCAATTATTTGTTAGTTGTTATGCTGAAATTAAATTTTCGGCGTATTATGCTTGTCATTAAGTTTTACGTAGCAAGTCAATAAAACCGAGTTATCATCATTCTGGGTTTTTGTATCCAACTTTACAAGCAACAGTAAGCTATTCGCTGTGGCGGGCCGGATTGATGACACTGGCGGGCCGTAGTTTGGAGGCCCCTGGTCTAGTTAGCGTAAGTACATCCGTCCTTCACAACTCCGTGAATCTCTGATACATATGTTCTTTTCATCATATTTAATAAAATTCATGTCAACCCTGTTTGTTTTAAAATTTGCTTAGTAAGAGGAGCATGTTTCAGAATATCTGTCATTTTTCTTTCTCATAGCTTTGTTTAAAGGAGATATATGTAGCATTATCTCAGTACTACCGATTGAGTCTTCATTGAAATCATATTGGATTATTATATCATGTTTTCTTTTTTAAAAATCATTTTTAAATCAATTTACTGAAGATCCTGCAACTGTGACTTTTATGGGCTTTTTCGTGATACATCGGTAGGCTTTAAGTTCCACTCATATATACCATGAACATCCACTGGGAGCAGGAGATTAAGGGGGATTTTCAGGAATAACTGACCGGCATTTGCATGTCAGGAATTTCCAGGAGAAAGCCAAAAACATTTCTATCAAGTAGTCTGACTGTAAATGTAAGATGCTTTATGTTACATATTCTCATACTCGTCATAGAATCCCCCTCGTTTTTATGAGCAATGACTGCAACATTCACCACCAGCGGGTTCGAACTTGAGCCATCCTGCACGCTAACTGCGTGCAAGAAAAAAAAATGGGGCCTTCTTCCCACTGGTTTGTTGCAAATGTACCAATACATTGTTTACTTATATTATGCGTGTGTAGGTGATTTCTAAAAAAGTTTTAATTGCATTATTGAAAAGTATTATATTTAAGATTTCAGATAATTTAATTGGATTTTGAGAAGTATCCATTATTATTAAATGGTCATAAATTGCTTTATCATTTGGTGACGTTAAACTTAATTATCAAGGGAATTATTTTTAAACATAAATTTTACCACCAATCAAGTACTTTCGCACTAAAATGTTCTGAAAGTTGAAGTTACTTTCTTTGATCTGGGGATGACTCATAAGTAGTTTCGCAATTAATCAAGATTAAATTGATTCCCTCATATTTTTCTTTTTTCAATTTCTTTTCTAATATCCAAATTTATCTGATTAGACAGCGTGGCCCGGATTGTACGGTTTATTAAAGAAGACCCATACATAAAAACATTATCGAAATTTGTTATTACATCTTAAGACACACACACAAAACGACACAAGAAAAAAGTTACCTCCATGGGACGAAAATCAATCGATGTAAAGTAGCAGGTGGACTGAAAGGTTCGTAATCTGACACATAGATGGCGCTACTAGTATTAAATTCATATGATTTTTAGTTTGCCCAAACCTTCAAAAGACACCTGTATAAATTTGACAGCTGTTTCACTATTAGTATGTGAGTTATAGGGGCAACTCAGCTCTAGGCACAGTGATGTGGTGTGGTGTAGTAGTAGTAGTATGTGAGTTATAGGAGTTTTAGTGAAGTTATAGCATTTTTAGTGTTCATCACGTGCAGTCCACTCGGCTGACTGTCGATTGGACTCCGGTGTGAAATGATGGAGCCATGTTTCATCCATTGTCACATATCGAAGCAAAAATTCGGGTTTATTAAGATTGAACAGCTCCAAACACTACTTAGAATCATAAATTCGTTTTACTTTTGGTCGATTGTGAGCTCTGCGCGGCACCCACTTTGAACAGAACTTTCGCAAATCCAAATATTCATTCACGATATGTCCAACACGTTCCTTTGATATCTTTATGGTCTCAGCTATCTCAATCAACTTCACTTTTAGGTTATCAGAAATTATTTTGTGGACTTTTTTTGATGTTTTCGTCGGTTACAGCCTCTTTGGGGCGTCCACTGCGTGTATCGTCCTCGGTGCTCATTTCGCCTCGTTTAAATTTAACAAACCACTTCTCTACGGTTGATTTTCCTAGTGCAAATTCTGAATAATCTTTATCTAGCCCAGCCTTGGCTTCAAAAGGGTTTTTTTTTTCGCCAAAAAGCAATGCTTTAATTAACACACGAAAATCCTTTTTATCCATTTTTCAAACTAACAAAAGTTTCTTCACTAAAACTGCTAACACTCACATACTAATAGTGCAACAGCTGTCAAATTTATACACGTGTCTTTTGAAGGTTTGGGCAAACTAAAAAATCATATGTATTTAATACTAGTAGCGCCATCTATGTGTCAGCCTGCGAACTTTTCAGTCCATCTGTTATATTCTAAATAATATCAGCTCCAACAATTATACACACCAGTTCGAAGAGACTAAAATTGATAAGTTTTTTATTTTTCATTTTCAACACAAAATAGTTACTTTTTAATAATTATTTTGATTTTGGTTATTTTCTTTGTTTTTGATTATATATTTCTCATAATACATTCATCTCCCTATTTAGATTGCTCTCACCCTCAACACTTTGAGTGCATTATATGGAAAAACTGGTAAAGTTGAAGAAGCAGAAAAATTTTGCAGAAAAGCAGTAGAATTCAGGAAAAGAGTAAGTTGCCTAATGTACACTGGTTTTACTAAATTAAGGAAAAATCACAAAAAATAGCCATCAATCAAAAATCTATACAACGATTTTAATGAATGTATAGTAATGTGTAAAATTACATGGATATATGATAGTTCAGAAATTAGTATATGTATAGCAAAAATTGAATATATCAGTTTTGTATAAGAAACTATCTTCAATATGAAGGGCTATCGTCCTTATCAGAGCGATGTGGGATGCTATCAATTGTGCGATCTATGAGATAAATGGGAAGCAATAACCATTATTCTTGCAAAGCTACCCTACGCATTACAACAGGATTGAGAGCTCTAACATATCTCCCTAAAACATCCCGAATATACCCGATGGAACACAGCTCTGGAGATCAATCTGGCTACTTCCTGCTTTATACTCTTCGTTGCTGAAGATCATTTTCTACTTTTTTTTTACAAGCCCTGTGTGTTTTAACGAAGTCGTTTTAAAGAAGGAAATTGTCCTCTTTTGCACCTATATAAGGACGCAAAGTGTTTATGACGAAATAAGATAGAATGACTATTTTATTACTCATACTAGGAATAATTAAAACTTTGTACAATATTTACAAATTAATAGTATTTTTAATCTCTAATGCCATAAACTTAATTTCTCTCAATATACCTCTCCCACTTCTAACATTACAACTTTCTTGCTCTCCAAGCACGCTCTCAAACTCGCACTTTTTCCGCCCAATTCACTTGACGTCGCAGCGCCCTCTATCAGCATTCATTCCTCTTTTTTTCCACTGTTTAACAAGCACAAAAACATTTATTAATAATATTGCCAACATTACCCTGTTAGAATGTAAGCCCCAGTACCATAAAAATAACGAAACTCAAGGCTGAGTAGAATACTGACGATGTGCCACTATGCTGTAAAGACGGACACGGATGACAACCAGAGAGGCCTTTCTATAAACTGAAATGGCATCTCGGACAATGACATGTAGAATCGCTTATAATGAAGAATCGAGTGGTGTGAGAGCCGTACTAATGATCGCACTGTTGTCTCTCTATGTCAGGGGTCTCTAAACTTTCCAGCCTTAGGGCCATATTGGTTACCCAATAAGTACCAAGGGCCATAACCGTTTTAATTTTTCTGCCATTATCTATAATTTCTAGACTAGTCACCGAGTACGCTTGCTAAATTCGCTGGTTCAATTACTATTGTGTGTATCCATACGACCGTGACACTTGACGACATCTAGTGGTAAAATTGATCCACAACTTTTCTGAACTTTTACCATATTGATTAGTATTTTAAATATAATTCATTGCTTACTTATGGAGATATTACTATTAGTATCTGTAAAATCTTTTAAAAGGGAATTCTTATATTTCTTTTCACAATTTCTTGAAATTCTTTAAAGTTCAATTGTACTGTGAATTATTTACCATTAAAATTGTTGAACAAGAAATGAAAACAAATAGCAGGACCATTTGTTATACAAGTCCAATTCGACAAGAGGAAGCGAATAAGAAGTGACCAGGATGGTAATCCAGTGACGTATAACAGAGGTCTCCAAACTTTCCAGCCTTAGGGCCATACTGTTTACTCCAGTAAGTACCAAGGGCCAAAACCGTTTTAATTTTTCTGCCATTATCTATAATTTCTAATCACCGAGTACGCGCTCTGAGCGAGCATACGCTTGCTGACTACAAACTATTGTCAGCGAAAAGTCACAATTACATAAATTTCATTAGTATTTTTTTACAGGTGGAAACCCTGCGGTTTCATTCGCGTTAATTTAGCTTTTCCGTTCCTGAGGGATTTTCAGGATAAAAATCATATGTTTGATTCAGGATATATACATCGCAAACATCGATATACATACATATGCGATACTCTTTACCCCAACATAACTACGGAGGGTAACAGCGGGATGTTCACTAGTTTATAATGTTAGTGGGATTCGTTTCAATTATTTGTTAGTAGTCATGCTTAAGTTAAATTTTTCTGCATATTATGCTTGTCATTATGCTAGCAAGTCAATAAAACCGAATTATTATCATTTTCTGTTTTTTTTATCCAACTTATTACAGCAACAATAAGCTATTCACTGTCTCGGGCCGGATTGATGACACTGGCGGGCCATAGTTTGGAGACCCTGGACAAGAGAAAGCGAATAAGAAGTGACCAGGATGGTAATCCAGTGACGTATAACATCAAACCAAGCAGTAACGATTGCAAGCGGGAAAGATGGTTTTCTTCGGTTTTCCCACACACAAATAGAGAATTCGAGATTCGTCTGAGAAACGACATGGCTTAATTGCCTCTTTTATGCTTATTGTTGAATGCAACTCTGTAGGTTCGCCTGTCTCTGCTACAGCGTCAAGGCAAGCAACATCATCATCATCAGGAGTAATTCCTTACCAATAGCACCAGCATACGATCAGACTCATGGATCAAGAATCTCGTACCATTGTCTCACAGCAGTCACAGTTCATAAATAAAGTGCATGCAGGTAAAAGTAGGACCATCCAAGGTTATTCTAGCTCAAACCATGATTCAACCTCTTCTATAATTGTGTTTTTCGACTATATTAGCTTGGTAGTATATTTTGCCTTGTTCTCTTTAAATCAGAATACAAACTGAATGAATTTTCAGAATAAAAGTAGACTCAACTATGGAAGGTACAAAAGTCCATTACTGGCCATCCCAGTAACGTTATCTAACGTAAAAAGGGCACTTTTCTGATGTCACTTAAGATAAACATACACAAGGGATCGTCTTGCATAGAGTTTCTGTTAAAGCCTCTTCGTATCTTACTAGCAGATATTCTCGTAACTGTTAAGTCAAAATGATCTGAAATGGACTAAGGTACACTAGTGTTCCTTGTCCTTTACACCAGAGGTCTCCAAACTACGGCCCGCGGGCCAAATCCGGCCCGCCAGTGTCATCAATCCGGCCCGCAAAAGCGAATAGCTAATTGTTGCTGTAATAAGTTAATTATTGTTGCTGTAATACAGAATGATAATAACTCGGTTTTATTTAAGTGCTAGGTAAAGTTTAATGACAAGCATAATACGCAGAAAATTTAACTTAAACATAACAACTAAAAACAATTTTACTTGTACCAATTGTTAAAAGAGATTGTAGTAATTGAATCAACGAATTTAGCGAGTGTATGCTCTCTCAGAGAGCGTACTCGGCGACTAATCTAGAAATTAAAGATAACGGCAGAAAAATTAAAATGGTTTTGGCCCTTGGTACTTACTGTAGTAAACAGTATGGCCCTAAGGCTGGAAAGGTTGGATACATCTGCTTTAGACCAAAAGTGTTTGAAAGAGACCTTCAGAATGAGTTGTAATACGTGATCGACTTGGAGTAGGTCTCCTGAAAACTGAATTTTCGTATTGGAACTGATTCCAGAGTCTTTGGACAACAATACGACGAGACACGTTAAGACGTCTAGAAGCATCAATTTGTAATAATCCCAGGTTCATCTATCCGATCGCCAGGCCTCTTAACGAATTTGGTGAACAACCTCTCGTACACATTATGAACAATATATTTGTACCAACAGTTGAAGATCAACAACAATTAATAAAAATTTCACAACTAAAAAGAGGGATACTTGAAGTTTCTTCTGGCTTCTGTAATAATGTCGAATTATTTAAATAACAGTGATGGATAAAATTCTTTCTTATGAATTTATTAAATTTATTTATGATCATTCACATAAATCATATTTATATACCTTTATTTTCGCACTTTTAATGGTGAACATTTAAAAAAAGTTGTACCTTAACTTGCGGTGGCTGGTGTATATTGTTGGATGTATCCTTTCTAGTACTGAACTTGTGTTACCTCAAGTAATAACTTTTGTGTTTGGTTAGTGTAATGTCGAATCTAAGTGAGACTGAACCATGTAAATATAATTTTTCTTTAGAATATTATAAACTCATGTTTGTGAAAAATTGCAACACCATGAAAGAATCATCATAATTGAAAGAAATTTAATACACAGTTGGGTGGTAGTGGTACAAATAAATGATTAAATGTTCAAAGCAAACAAACAATAACAAGAGATCGGAATCAGTAATTTGTGTAGCCACCACGCGCCGCAATAAGTGCTGCTACACGACGTGGTACGGAGTCAAACAAATTTTGAATGTCTGCCTGAGGAAGAGCATTCCATGTTGTTTGTATGCGCACCCAAAGTTCATCTGCAGAAGCAACAGGACGAGGATCACGAGCGAGACGCCGACCAACGAAATCCCACACATGTTCAATCGGCGACATATCCGGGGAATACGCAGGCCAGAAAGAAGCTGTACCTGCCGCGTTGCAAAGAAGTATTGAACAGTCCTAGCGATGTGAGGGCGGACATTGTCCTGTTGAAATACAGCGCCTGGCAAGCTTTGAAGGAAGGTAACAGCTTGGGGCTGTAGAACTTCACTGATGTACCGGTTGCTGTTCAGATTGCCCACAATTCTTAGCAATTGAGATCGTTCATGATATGCTATGGCACCCCAGACCATAACTCCGGGTTTTCGTCCACTGTGGCGTTCGATAATGCACTCCGGAAGGTGGCGTTCACCGGCATAGCGTCTGACACGAATGCGGCCATCATGGTACCACAAATTAAAGCGGAATTCGTCAGAAAACACGACATGCTGCCAATCAGCACGCCAGTCTCTATGCTGAGCGGTCCATTGTAGCCGCAGGCGGTGATGGTTTAGCGTGAGAGGGATCCTGTATAAAGGAGTACTCGCAGTCCACGCTGCAGCAGACGTCTACGAATTGATGAAGCACACAATGAAACACCTGTAGCTAGTGACCACTGTGCTGCCAATTGTCTAGAGGAAGCCGTACGGTCCGTCAGCGCCATGCGGACCAGGTGTCTATCATCGCGAGCTGACGTCACATTTCGGTGTCCACTCCCGGATTTCCGAGTTGCCCGACACTCGTCTGTCCACTGCTTCCAAAGATGCATCAATGTGCTGCTGTTACGCTGCACACGAGTGGCTACTGCACGATAAGACAATCCAGCTTCACGAAGGCCGATGATTCTCCCCGTTGAAACTCTGTAAGTTGTTCAATTCTCGCTCTCTTTCGTCGGAGAGGCATAAGTAACGATTGAGCTAACGTTTACCACTAGCAGATAACCACTGATAACCATACACGCCTCGCTACAGCCGTCTATTTATTCGGATCCATCCTCCGTTCAGAGGGCGCTGCTCAGCATACGCATGCGCTACGGATTTGAAATTCTAATCATTTGCATATCATGCGCTAATTTGCATTTCCTGAAATTTTCAGCTCACTCGCGTAAGTCCTTCATGGTGTTTGCAATTTTCACAATCATGAGTTTACATTGAAGAACATGCTACATCCATGATTTTGATTGCAAGGAGAATTCGTTCCAACTTTTCAATTGTCAACAGAACAGTTGAGAATATGTTCTGGGATAAGTTAAATTTGTGGAGATCTACAATAATCTCGTTTTATTCTATTTACGCTTATTCCTTTAAAAATACTGTGCCCATCAATTATTTTAGTGATAAATAATATTTCTATGTGATCTAAATTATTTTATTGACTTGGTGATCCTTCCTAATTGATTTTCGTCCAGGTGTTTGTACCAAGTTGTAGCATTTGTATTGATAAGAGTGACATCCGTAGCGAGCTCATTGCTATAAACGAAGGCCTTGACTATATAGCGACTGTTACTGCAGGGAATGAAATCTGGATTCTAACTGATAGCAGGAGTTCTATTCCGGACTTGGCTAATTGGTCCAGTGTTAGAGACAGAGTAGGTGTATCTATTCTCAAAAAGCTAAAACATCTTTTAGTAGATCATCAGATCCACATACAGTGAATCCCTCCCCATGTCGACCTTGAGGGGAATGAAATGGCAGATGAATTGACCAAAGCGGGTGCTAGTGAGGTATTGGTTCCACTTGAGCCCCTTACCTACACAGAGATTTATTCACAAGCTAAGCTAAATGGAAAAACAATTTGGTCTACTCCCCCCCCAATGCACCAGTGGTATCAGGCCATCAACCTGGCGGTACTTTGGCACTTAATTGTGACAGGCAGAAACAAAACTACAATCACCCATTTGCTCAGTGGACACCTGAGAACTATGACTTTCTCCAGATGGTTTGAAAGCTTTCGACACTTGCACCAAGTGCTCCTCTGAGAGCAAGCTTCCCATCTCATCTTGCCTGGCCTGAGGCTCAGATGTCAGGATTTCCTTGACAGTCCATTGATGGTCTTGGACTTTCTTCGGGTATTTGGATTCATGGACCTATTCTAGCCCCGCTGGACTTTGGGGATAGGCGAAGAAGAAGAAGAGTGACATAGATTGCCATTTCACTCCTCTTTTCAATTCACTAGTTGAAGCATCAATGAAGGCAAAAAAATGTTTAGAAGTCTGTTTATTTTTTAAAACTCTTCTTTTTTAATTCTTACTTGTTTAATAGAAATACTGTGAAAGAAGGGCAAACATTGAATTACACATACTGTTCTTAATAATGATTTCTATAACGATATGAAAAAAAGAAGAGATTGTTTTCATAAAAACAGTCCTTTTTCTACACATATGCAATGATTCAAAAAGTTAATATAACTTTTGATAGGGGTGGATTGGACGTAATTTCTATTTAAATATTTTAACTTAATAACTGAAACTATCTTATATCAGAACAGAATTTCTAGAATTTCTTTCTTTCACCATTACTTATTACAGATAAACTATAAATAATATAATAATATTTTTTAAATATACAGTATATTATCACAGTATTTTACTTTCATAAGGAATCAGTGCTTTATCGGAAGTTTATCTGCCTTTTTCCGTATCTTGCTATTGTCATCATGTCCTAGACATCACTACAAAAACTTACATCTTTTCAAACTATTAATTCTATCCTGCTACTGATTGATTACCTGTTTGTCTTGAAAACTCTTGTCGTATTGCTTATAGGAAGGATCATAAAAACAAAAACAATGATCTAATAAAGCTATATGTGAGAGTACAGAAGCATGTACAATTACGACTTTCTAATTCGTTTTAATAAGCATGTAAAGACCATTTCCAATCAATAATTGTTAATCGTTTCTAATTTTAATAACTGATTTTACCATTTGATGTAATTAATTGAAGTATATGCTAGGTCCTCTTCTATGTATGGTCTCGGCCGATGATCTAATCCAGGGATCTCCAAACTACGGTCCGCGGGCCAGATCCGGCCCGCCAGTGTCATCAATCCGGCTCACGACAGCGAATAACTTATTGTTGCTGTAATAAGTAGGATAAAAAAACACAGAATGATAATAACTCAGTTTTATTTACTTGCTAAATAGAGCTTAATGACAAACATAATAGCCAGAAAATTTAACTTAAGCATAACAAGTAACAAATATTTGAAATGAATCCCACTAACATTATAAACTAGTGAACATTCCGCGGTTACCCTCAATAGTTATGTTGGGGTGAAGAGTATCGTATATGTATGTATATCGATGTTTGGAATGTATATATCCTGAACAAACATATGTTTTTTTATCCTGAAAATTGCTCAGGAATGGAAAAACCTAAATTAACGCGAATGAAACCGCGGGGTATCCACTTGCAAAAAAATACTAAGGTGATTTATGTAATTGTGATTTTTCACTGACAATAGTTTGTAGTTAGCAAGCGTATGCTCTCTCAGAGCGCGTACTCGGCAACTAGTCTGTAAATTATAGATAATGGCAGAAAAATTAAAACGGTTTTGGCCCTCGGTACTTACTGGAGTAAACAGTACGGCACTAAGGAGGGAAAGTTTGGAGACCCCTGATCTAATCTAATAAAAGTTTTAATACAAATAATTTACTCTAACTTATCAGATAGTTTAAAATTTTACCTAGTGTCCTAAAAATAATCATGTAATTCTTTGTGGAGCAGGTGTTAAACAATAGCTCCAAAACAAAATTGTTCTTCAATAATAAAAGTTTAGCTTATACTATTACAACAATGAATTTATATATATTTCACAGTATTCAAGTTCAAGTTTATATGATATTAGATAGTGCCTCATTAAATATCAAATTTCAAAAAATATGAATAACTGTTTTTATATTAGATCGCTGGTTGATTATCATTTGAAAGCTTACTTTTCATTTCTTTTTTACTGCAACTTTTTAAGGTCTTAGGAAAAACCCATGCAGACGTCGGAAAGCAGCTGTGTAATTTAGCTGCTATTTGTTGTCATAGAAAACAATGTAATGAAGCTGTAGATTACTACAAGGAAGCCTTAGAAATTTTTCAAATACTCTTGGGGCTGAAAATTCTTATACAGTGAAAACGAAAAATAATTTGGTAAGTCAGACTTTCTTTTTCTTTCTGCTACAAAGGAATTTATTTGATAAATGTACAGTGTGTCCTAGAAGACTCTGAACTACGGAGAAAAATAACAGGTGGGCTAACAAGCTCATAGGCTGACACATAGATGGCACTACTAGTATTAAATTCATGTGATTTTTAGTTAGCCATAACCTTCAAGAGATACGTGTATAAATTTGACAGCTGTTGCACTATTAGTATGTGAGTTATAGCCTTTTTAGTGTACATCATCATTTGCAGTCCACTCGGCTGACTGTCGATTGGACACCGGTGTGAAATGATGGAGCCATGTTTCATCCATTGTCACATATCGACGCAAAAATTCGGGTTTATTACGATTGAACAGCTCCAAACACTGCTTAGAATCGTCAATTCGTTGTTGGTTTGGGTCGATTGTGAGCTCGCGCGGCACCCACTTTGAACAGAGCGTTCGCATATCCAAATATTCATTCACGATATGTCCAACACATTCCTTTGATATCTTTAGGGTGTCAGCTATCTCAATTCACTTTACTTTAAGGTTATCAGAAATTATTTTGTGGACTTTTTGATGTTTTTCGTCGGTAACAGCCTCTTTGGAGCGTCCACTGCGTGCATTGGCCTCGGTGCTCATTTCGCCTCGTTTAAATTTAACAAACCACTTCTCTACGGTTGATTTTCCTGGTGCAATGTCCGAATAATGTTTATCAAGCCAATCCTTGGCTTCAATAGCATTTTTTCGTCAAAAAGCAATGCTTTATTAACACACGAAATTCCTTTTTATCCATTTTTTCAAACTAACAAAAGTTGCTTCACTAAAAATGCTATAACTCCCATACTAATAGTGCAACAGCTGTCAAATTTATACACGTGTCTTTTGAAGGTTAGGTCTAACTAAAAATCATATGGATTTAATACTAGTGGTGCCATCTATGTGTCAGCCTATGAACTTTTCAGCTTACCTGTTATCGAAACAGTTTCATAGAAAAATATTAAATATGTTTCATAACAGAGAGTAATATTTACATAAGATTTTTGAAAAACTATTTTGAGCAATACGCGATGCAAAAAAAAACAACACTAAAGTGGGGTATTCAGTTTACTGGAAAACTGCTGTTCAATGAGCTATCAGAATTTTCATCCGATGACAATTGCCTCATTATCTCATTTGATAAAGATGCAATCAGTAGTATTCGATTACACTGAGTATCCATTGCTCAAAATATACAGCACATTATAGATGCTTCATTTTGCTTCAAAAATTATTTCATGTTTCAACAAGTTTAAACAAATTGTGTTTCCTGAAAATTTTATGAAATAGATTGCTCAGTTTTCAGCATGGAAACCTTTTGAGCAATTTTTAATAACAATTTTATTAAATTTTATGAAATAAATTGCTCAGTTTTCAGCATGATCTATGGAAACCCTTTTGAGCAATTTTTAATAACAACTTTATTAAATTTTGATGACTATTCATAATATTATTTATTTTACCTGTCTTCATTATCACGTACAATAATTTCTTTTATACGGCCAAGATAACTTCTTAGTAGTAGAAGAAAAATGATTTTTAATTTTAAAAATGCAAAAACATTTTAATTGGGTATTGATGGTACTTGCTTTCGTAGTATTTCCAGATAATATTATCAGAACGTCGCCCTCAATGACGTCAGCAAAGTCTCGATTTATTTTTCATTCTAAAAAAAAGAAATACTGAATATTAAAGTGCAGTATATTTTTATAATTAAATTAACTAAATCACTTTAATTCGAAACTAATATGTCTTTACTTTTAAAAATTTATCTTACTAAATATTCTGCTTAGAAAATTTCAAAATGTTTTATAATCTTAGTATAAGCTTTAAAATGTTAGCTTTTAAATTATTTCAATTAACAATATTTAAAGCATGATTTTATTTTTATAGGCATCTCTGTTTGTAGAGACAGAAAATTACAAAGAAGCTGAAAAGCTCTACAAAGAGATAATTACATGCATGCCTCAGGAACTGGCTGTTAAATTAAATGGTAAAGTTTTAACTTAATCTCAAAGTTTTTAAAATGAGCTGTGTGGGTCTTAAGTAACCCATAAGTACATTTATTCATAAAATATCTATTGATCAATTCATTTATTTTGTTTTATTTTAACAAAATGTATTTGCAAAATAATTATTAAATTAACCATATGCACTAAATATTTCTAAATGAAGGTTATCTCTTCGTATATATCTCCTCAAATATTCGTGTAATTCTCGTTTACAAACAAACAAACATCTAATAACAGTTTGATTCTTATCACAGAACACGTATTGCGATCAGTTCAACAATTATTTGTCTTCAAATGTGCAGTATCGATAACATAAGTAATTCACTTAATATAGGCCTAGAAATAAGAGACAGACAAGGTACGATAACTGGAGTATTATATTTTCGGCTGATTTCTTCACCATAGAATATTCTGGACATTTTTCTGAAACTAGCAGGATATTTTCGTCATAGAAAGAAGGAAGATCACACCACAATGAAATTAAATTTGATCCTAAAAAATCAGCATTTTCCTTACGTTTTTTGGAGAGAAAGAAATTACTCAGAGCCCCATTGGAAATATACTTTTTTTTTGAGCGAACAAATAACAGGTGGGCTGAAAGGTCCACAGGCTGAAACATAGATGGTGCTACTAGTATTAAATCCATATGATTTTTAGTTAGCCCCTAACCTTCGAAAGACACGTGTATAAATTTGACAGCTGTTGCACTATGTGAGTTATAGCATTTTTAGTGTTCATCATGTGCAGTACTCGGCTGACTGTCGATTGGACTCCGGTGTGAAATGATGGAGCCATGTTTCATCCATTGTCACATATCGACGCAAAAATTCGGGTTTATTACGATTTAACAGCTCCAAACATTGCTTAGAATCGTCAATTCGTTGTTGTTTTTGGTAGATTGTGAGCTCTGCGCAGCACCCACTTTGAACAGAGCTTTCATATCCAAATATTCATTCACGATATGTCCAACACGTTCCTTTGATATCTTTTTCACCTTTTTATCAATTTTTCAAACTAAAAAAAGTTGCTTCACTAAAAATGCTATAACTCCTATACTAATAGTGCAACAACTGACAAATTTATGCACGTGTCTTTTGAAGATTAGGGCTAACTAAAAATCCTATGGATTTAATACTAGTAGCCCCATCTATGTGTCAGCCTATGAACTTTTCAGCCCACCTGTTAGCTCTCCCTTGATGACCACTGCTCCATAGGTAGTAAAATGGCCTACTTAAAAGAACCCATAAATTATAGCATTCAGAAATCTTCCATACTTTGATACACATTGTAATATAGTGCATTGCTTTCATGACAAAATTCCTTCCGAATATCAAAAATTCCTTGTAAATACAGGTGATCTTAGAATTTCTACTACGGTTTCGAATTATAATGCTTAATCGTAGTTATATTTTGTTTTGTTTGGATATTGTTAAAATCACAAATTCTAATAAGATTTTATGACCTTCGAATTTATTGCTTTCTTTATAGATTTAAAAACAAAAATCAGTTAACCTTATTGAAAACTTAATTTATAATTTTGTTTCAGAGGATTTTTCTTACCCTGAAAATAATCAAGATATAATAAAAAAGCATGAAAATATATTAGTGAATCCAAGGCAAGAAAATACATCACTGCATAGGTGAGGCTACAGGAATGTTTAATTGACAAATGCTAGTTTATTTAACTTCATATTTAAATTTTTAACATCAAGTTCATTACTTATAACACTTAATGTAAAAAATGTAACATTACAAATAAACAAATTTAATCGGTTATTTATGGAACAGAGTAGGTTAGTGGGTTTAATACCATAAAAACCAGCTTTGGTTAAGCTGGGCCAAAAACTGTCAAATCAATACAAATACAATTCCATTAAACCAATTAAAATTCATTTTCCAGTACATATTTATAAAATAATAACAAAAAAATTCGATAATGGTAATAAAATCGTGACAATTTACTTAACACAAATTCAAAAATTGAATGTTATAATTTCGTTAAATTAAAAGTCAGTCAGAAATCATTTTGCATTCTATCCTACAAAATCTTCCTTGTCGGAGGAATCTTCCACTGACGACGATATAGAAGTCCGTTGCTGTTTCGGAGTCGGATACTGATTCGCATAGCGTTGAAAGTGATTTTTTCTGTTTAGTTTTTTCCATAGTTACCAGGTGGGCGGAAATGTTCATAGGCTAGTATAGAAAAATTCTTTTTTTTTTTTTTTTATAGAATTTCATTTTATTATTCAATACAGTTGCCTGCGAGGGCGATATAACGATTATAGCGGTCATACAATTTTTCGATACCATTTTTAGTACGATTTGTCTTTAGCCTCAAAATAGGCTTCAGTTTCGCCGATTACCTCTTCATCGGCTATCCTCTTAAGGTCTGAAAACAGGAAAAAGTCGCCTGGGGGCCAGATCAGGAGAATACGGTGGATGCGGAAGCAATTCGAAGCCAAATTCATGCAATTTTGCCATCGTTTTCATTGATTTGTGACACAGTGCATTTGGTCGATTGTGAGTTCGCGTGGCACCCACTTTGAACAGAGTTTTCGCATATCCAAATATTCATTCACGCTATGCCCAACACGTTCCTTTGATATCTTTAGGGTCTCAGCTATCTCAATCAACTTCACTTTTACGTTTATCAGAAATTATTTTGTGGACTTTTTGATGTTTTCGTCGGTAACAGCCTCTTTGGGGCGTCCACTGCGTGCATCGTCCTCGGTGCTCATTTCGCCTCGTTTAAATTTAGCAAACCACTTCTCTACGGTTGATTTTCCTGGTGAAAAGTCCGAATAATGTTTATCAAGCCAAGCCTTGGCTTCAATAGTATTTTTTTTTCGCCAAAAAAGCAATGCTTTATTAACCACACGAAATTCCTTTTTATCCATTTCTTCAAACTAACAAAAGTTGCTTCACTAAAAATGCTATACCTCACATACTAATAGTGCAACAGCTGTCAAATTTGTACACGTGTCTTTTGAAGGTTAGGGCTAACTAAAAATTATATAGATTTAATGCTAGTAGCGCCATCTATGTGTCGGTCTACGAACCTTTCAAGCCCACCTATTATTTGGGTTTTCCAATTATCTAGGTTTTTAATTTAGTTTCATATTTGTATGAGTTTTACAAAGTATAGCCAAAGTTGATATAGATGGCATGTTAGGTTGACGGAGATAGTAGGTGGAGTAAATTAGGGCTGAGTTAAAGATAACGAATTTAATTGTTTTCTTGGTGGATAAACAATTCCAGTAATATTGCTGTCAGTTATTATAAATACACAGCATGTACGTAGAACTTTTACTATAGTAGATATTATTTTGCTTTGGGTGATTGCTGCATATGAGGTTGAAGACTGTGGAATTACGATTTTTTTTTTTTTTTTTTTTTGCGGGATACGATATTTTCTGAGTGGTTTTAACTTGTTGCCACTGAGGACAAGATTCGATTTCAAAGTATGAAACTGTTGACAATTAACACATTTAAATTCATAAGAATGCTTTGTAGTTGAAAATTTTGAACAGGTTTATTTCCACGACAAGAATTCTGAGAATGTTCAGAAATTTCTTACAATGTAATAGGTGGCCCGAAATGTTCATAGACTGACACATAGATGGCGGTACTAGAATTAAATTCATATGATTTGTAGTTAACCCTAACCTTCAAAAGACACGTGTATAAATTTGACAGCTGTTGCACTATTAGTATGTGAGTTATAGCATTTTTAGTGAAGCAACTTTGTTAGTTTGAAAAAATGGATAAAAAGGAAATTTCGTGTGTTAATTAAAGTATTCCTCTTTGGCGAAAAAAAATACTATTGAAGCCAAGCCTTGGCTTGATAAACATTATTCGGATGTTGCACCAGGAAAATCAACCGTAGATAAGTAGCTTCCTAAATTTAAACGAGGCAAAATGAGCACCGTGGACGCTGCACGCAGTGGGACACCCCAAAGAGGCTGTTACCGACATCAAAAAAGTAATCATCGAAAACATCAAAAAGTCCTCAAAATAATTTCTGATAACCGTAAAGTGAAGTTGATTGAGATATCTGAGACCCTAAAGATATCAAAGGAACGTGTTGGGCATATCGTGAATGAATATTTGGATATGCGAAACCTCTGTTCAAAGTGGTTGCCGCGCGAGCTCACAATTGATGAACAACAACAATGAATTGATGATTCTAAGCAGTGTTTGGAGCTGTTCAATCATAATAAACCCGAATTTTTTTGCGGTGATATGTGACAATAGATGAAACATGGCTCCTCACATCGGAGTCCAATCGACAGTCAGCCGCGTGGACTGCACGTGATGAACACTAAAAATGCTATTACTCACATTCTAATAGTGCAACAGCTGTGAAAATTTATACACGTGTCTTTTGAAGTTTAGGACTAACTAAATATTATATGGATTTAATACTAGTAGCTCTATCTTTGTGTCAGCCTACGAACCTTTCAGTCATCATGTTACTTTTAAATAACAATATAGAATATGAGAAAAAAAAACTGTAGCAAAGCAAAACGATGAAGATAAAGAATCATAACAATTCCGCTCGGAAATGATTTTCACCGATGGAAAAGAAAAAAAAGTAAAGACAAAATTATGAAGGTTAAGATCACTGGGTCACGATACTATACATGACGATATTATACTGCACGCATCTATATGAGATGCGACCCTGAAGGATATTTATGGAACAAGAAACTTGTTCAGTGTTATTATAATTATCTTATTTCATGCAAATTGATTTCATTTTAAAGAAATTATTAGTAAATTATGAATTCACCAACAAAATAATCTATTTTGTTCTACATTAGAATTAATTTGAAACATTTATGAATTTAGATAATTTTAAGAATTATTATTATTTAGCAGGTTGGAATATATATATCTATATATATCACTTATACTTAATTTTTGAAAATCAAATATATATATATATATATAATTAATTTTAAAATTGAGATAACTTATTCTTAAATAGAAGATAAATTTCATATTAATATGGCTCATGATTCTGAATCAATTACAGATTTATTTAATTCAATTTGTACTTATAAGTAATATTCTAATTTTCTTTTTTTTATCCTCAGTTTCTCAGAAAAAAAAAGGTTCTACAATTAACAAAATGTATATAAATGAAGAGATTTAAAATATAGAATGGCACACAGTCGATCAAGTAGAAAGCTGTTGATAAATCTTATGTAAAATGAACAGCATAAAAACGAATTATGTTGTAGACAACGAAAGCATATAAAGTCATTAAAAAATGCATTTGTTTTTTATTGTAATTAAAAAGTCAAATATATAGAGTGAGTATAAGGTCTTGCCTTAATTATAAAAAATTCATTGTACGAGAATTATTATAATTAAACGTACTTTTGTTAGGATACATTGTAAATACTGTTATAAGTGTTTAATAAGACCACGTACTTCAATAGATTTCAATATGTGATAGGTCGAAAAATGTCATAGTGGTTTTTTTACATGCAATGTGTAACAGTATAGAAAACATCGTTTATCCTAGCCTTCAGCAACTAGTGAGGAAAAGTATATGTCCTTATATCGCCTCAAAAGAAACAAAATTAAGAGAAACATTATCAAGAGTCCATGGTGTTCGCCCATCCCATCCAATCCATTGGCCTAAAAATTTCTCTTCTAGGAATTCACGAACAGGGAACAGGTACTCCATCTTGCTGATAAATAGTCCACGATTAAAATTCTTCTAACTGCGGTGCAATAACAGCTCCACTAAGTCTAAATAAACATTAGCGGAGGTTTTTTTTTTTTTTTTTTTTTTTTTTTTCAATGAAGAAAAACAGCCCAATAACCAAGTTAACCGGTGGACTGAAAAGTTCATAGGCTGACACATAGATGGCGCTACTAGTATTAAATCCATATGATTTTTAGTTAGCCTTAACATTCAAAAGACACATGTATAAATTTGACAGCTGTTGCACTATTAGTATGTGAGTTATAGCAGTTTTAGTGTTCATCACGTGCAGCCCACTCGGCTGACTGTCGATTGGACTCCGGTGTGAAATGATGGAGCCATGTTTCATCCATTGTCACGTATCGACGCAAAAATTCGGGTTTATTAAGATTGAACAGACTCCAAACACTGCTTAGAATCATCAATTCGTTGTTGTTTTGGGTCGATTGTGAGCTGCGCGGCACCCACTTTGAACAGAGTTTTCGCATATCCAAACATTCATTTACGATATGTCCAACACGTTCCTTTGATATCTTTAGGGGTCTCAGCTATCTCAATCAACTTCACTTAACGGTTATCAGAAATTATTTTATGGACTTTTTGATGTTTTCGTCGGTAACAACCTCTTTTGGGCATCCACTGCGTGCATCGTCCTCGGTGCTCATTTAGTCTCGTTTAAATTTAGCAAACCACTTCTCTACGGTTGATTTTCCTGGTGCAAAGTCCGAATAATGTTTATCAATCCAAGCCTTGGCTTCAATAGTATTTTTTTTCGCCAAAAAGCAATGCTTTAATTAACGCACGAAATTCCTTTTTTTATCCATTTTTTCAAACTAACAAAAAAGTTGCTTCACTAAAAATGCTATAACTCCCATAATTAACGCACGAAATTCCTTTTTATCCATTTTTTCAAACTAACAAAAGTTGCTTCACTAAAAATGCTATAACTCCCATACTAATAGTGCAACAGCTGTCAAATTTATACACGTGTCTTTTTGGAGGTTAGGGCTAACTAAAAATCATATGGATTTAATACTAGTAGCGCCATCTATGTGTCAGCCCAACTGGTATGTATGTGGCCGCACAAAACATTAACTTTAGGGTAGTTTTCTCACTGCCTGTGAAGAAACATGTGGATTCTCTGATCTCTAGATACAGGCATTATTTATTTTCCTTTCCGCCGACATGGAAAGTTGATTCACAAGAAAAAAAATCCGATTTTTGTAATCGTTTTCGACATCAATTCTGTTCAGGTCTACTTCACAAAAAAATTTTATAAGTCAACTATCTTACGATATTAAAATTGCATTAAATGGTTATTTTGTAAAAAAAAAAAATGTATAATCAGGGAACCCTCTATCATTAACATACATTATCAATTAAGAAAGCTAAAGTATCAAACACATGAAAACAAACTGCCGACAAGTTGCAAAGATAGTTATGTTAAGTTTCTTCAAACCATTTAAATATTTAAAATTAATTTTTGTTCTAAATTTTACAAAAAGATCGGGTTTTTATACCCATAAGATCTTTGTTAAGAGAAAGATTTGTTTCTAACTATATTAAATGGTTAAATAAACAAATTAAGATTAAGTGCTTTTGAAATTCTATTTTTGTAGCTTTGCATTTTTTCCCCTGCATATTATACATATATATATATAATTTTCAATTGGTCCTTATTTCATAGTCTTTATTCGTAACTAAAATATGACAAGATTTCGAATTGGGCATGCTTATTTTAACCCATAGACATCTTTCCGATGCTCAAAATGCAATGCTTTATGTATTAAACACATTTTATCAGAATGTGCTCATTTTATACGACTGAGAAAACTTAGATTTAATACTACTAATCCTTTATTAATTGGCATAAGAATATATATTTATTTTTTAAAGACATTCACGCGTTGCATTTCTTCATGATAAACCATATAGTTTAATTAAATTCTGATTTATATTTCAAATAATATTCTAATTTAAAAATTAACTTTTATTTGAAAATTTATATATTTTTTTAAATTAATTTACTTTTTTTTTGAAATGACTCCTTTCATTTTTCAATACTTTTATATATAAAAACATAAATAATTTAAAAATTTTTATTCATATTTATATATTTCATTATTAAATTTTAATATTTTTTCATATTATCTACGAACTGTTAATATAATATGTCAATAAAATTCTGATAAGCAATATACAAAACTTCACAGTGCCCAACTCAATTTCTTTTTTCTCTGTAGCAAATATTAATGGAAAAAAAAATACAATAAAAAATGTGTATACTTAACCCAAATTGTTGTTATTACTTAAATGTTATACAACATACTAATAGAAAATTGTAGTGTGCAATATTATTACTATATATGAAGTTGTATTTTGTTTCTTAGTATTGATAATTGTATTTTTACAATAAAAAAAATAATTCATAAAATAAAAATAAAGAAAAAATCGTACAAATCATGATGATATACATTTAATGATACAAATATTTTTATATACAGTAAGACTACAAAAGATAGTTTAAAACAAATTTAAGTAAAAAATTGTAATCAAGTAAATTAAATCAAGTAATTGTAATCAAGTCAATTGCAAATTAAGTAAATGGATTGTAATCTGGCACAGAAAACATTATTAAAGTTTATATATGTACAGTGACCATACCATAAAAATATTTCCAGTTGCTTAAAATAAAAAAAGGTAGGGATAGAAAATTCAAAGTGACATGATCTATAAATTCTTTATTTTAATAAGTAAATAAACATTTTTAAGCCAGTAGGTTATTGAACATGCATGAAGTCATGCAATACAGAACATATAATTCTTGCATATAGACACTAATATCAAATATCAGACATTGAAAGAATTTAAAGCTGTTTTTAAGAATTATGAATGAATTTTCCAAATCTTGTATATATCTTGCATTATACAAATAAAAACTTTAGAAAATTTTCTGATCCGAATATAAGAAAAAAAAAAAAATGGCATTGATACTAACATTTAAATAATATCCCATTATACAGTAACTTATCTTTAATGGACTACCACGGCTGTGTCTGATTATCGAGTATTGATATAGTTTTAACAGAATAAAGATAAAGCGCTCTAGATAAAATTTAAAAGCATGTATATATTTAATGTGTTTAATATGTAGATATTTAATGAAAATTCGAGCAGCATGTGGTCACCATCTGACAGTCTAGGTCAGCAAATGCCAGAATCTCTATAAAATAAATATGGAAGTGAAGGCTCGATTAGTGCCTAATTATAGAATGTGCGGAATTATCGAATGTAGCATTAAAGAGAGGTTACTGTAATAATAAAATAAAGATGTAAAATTTAATTAAATTTCCATTCTAAATTTTTTTTTACATCTAAGAAAAATCTTGAGTTATAATTATTTCATGGTGAATCATTTGATGGAAAATTATCAAAAATCATTGTCTATAATTTCTGTGTGCATTGTAAAATATAGAACATTCAAATTCACAATCAGTCAGATTTAAAAAGATACATGTAATTGATCAATTCCTGTAATGCCCGAAACTGTTTTTTAATACAATAATTATTTTAAATATAAATTATAACATTTATGTTGACTCCTTTTAAAATTTGTTGCTAGTAAATTAATAGACAAATTTTGATTATCACTTAAAATTGAATTTATATTTACAATAATTTAACTCAAGTTTTATATAAAGTATTCAATCATTTGTTTCTACTTTTTCCAAAAAATAAATTATAATTAAAAATTAATGAAAGTCAACTACACTTTATAGGTATCCATAATATAAACTAATAACTTTTGGGTTAAAATTTTCCTAGTTAGAAACCTTAAAAGATTGATTATTTATTATAAATAATAAACGAAACTCTATTTCATAGCTGTTGATCAATATGGCAGATATTTTTGAGTAAACTATTTCTAATTATTGAGTGAAACTATTTCCATGTATAGCAACATTGAATCCTTTATATCAGACAAGGGTAACTTTCTATAGTTTAAGAGATCAAATTATCATTCTGTCTTCAAATCAGGGAATGGACAACATAATTCAATAAAATAAATTTTAAGTAAATTAAGAAAGTTGTTACATCATATTTGTTGTTTCTTATCCCACTTGATACACAGCAACATCTAAACCAAGTCCAAGAATCCATGTGGTCTCATGGAAGGAGGGAAAGGGGTGGAGAGCTTCTGTTGGAGCACCCATAGGTAGAAATCTGACTTGGGTCTGCGACGTTGCCTTTTTACAAAGTTAATATTCAATATCACTATAAATAATTTCTCAATAAATAGAAATAACTTATTTAAGAAAAAGACTATCAAATCAATCAGCAAAAAAAAAAATTTTATTACTTATTTCACTTTCAAAATAAATAAAAATTAGCTTTTTGAATTTCAAATTAATAAAAGCAGCAACCATAACATTGTGAAGGAGTAACATCAGCTAGTAGAAACTCTATATGACTTTATTCAAAGTGAAAAAAAAAAAAAAATCAGAATGTCATAAGTTATCATAAAACAGCAAATCATGCTGAATGTTAATCAAGTATGTCTATGATTGCATGTTAACAAATAGCATTCTGATCTTCAGTCATCTTAGACCATAACATCAATGAGTCACTTCCTTGTGCATTACTAAAATTTAGGTCAGTGTACATCTATCCATCTGGCAATGTTGATAATACAAATTTAAATTTAGAATTTTATTATCAATTCTACATTACTCATCTGGTAACATTTGAACATTAATAAAAAAAGTAAGGTTAACTTTTTAATCTGCATCATTAGAATAGATATTAAATTGAACTTTATCCTTTTAAATCCAACAACTTGTATAATTGACACTTTAAAGAGAAATAACATAAGAAGCTAATCTTCTGCATATAATAGAAATACATTTACAGCATATTTTTTTCTTTCATTTTTGACATAAGTGAAAAAAAAAAAAATTTTTATTAGTAATTAGTAAAAAGTTTTTTTTTAATACATGGTTCTTAATCTACTCTAATTTGAATACATCTAGTATAAAATGACTAGAAACAAATACTATTTATTTTTATGATGTTTGTATTTCACTCATAATGATAGAAGGAAAAGAAAAACATACATGAAATACATACAGCATTTTTGGAAATTTTACACCAAATTATGTATGTATCATGAGAATATATACATTGACCAAAAAAATTTAAAATTCTAATTTTGAATCATATGGATTACAATGAAAAAATAATATAAATTATATTTAATATAATTTCCAGCCTATAATTCACAGTGGCATACAATCTATGGATAATTAGTACTTGTAACTTATTTTCTTTGTTATACCATTAACAGAACTTTCTGTAATAAGGCTCTGTTTTTAGCATTTATGATTGACATCTTAAATGTGTAAAATTTTCTTTCTTCAAATTTTAAGTTTGACATACCAAAATAATATAAAAATTATCATACTGTACATTAAGGATAATGAAAATCAGAAAAAATATATATAAACATGAAGGACACATGATAAAAACAAAAAAGTATAAAGTGAACATATTTTATAAAAAGTATATATATATATATAAAAGGTATATAAGCATATTTATAATAAAGGTAAAATAGGCAAAAATGTGAAATAAAGGTTAAAAAAATTAATTTGAAAATGCAAGAATCATTTTCAAAAATAGAAGAAAATTATTCGGAAACCTAAGATTCTTAAATAGAACAAAATAAAAAAAGTTAATATTTATATCAACTAAAAGATGAAAATCTTAATCAGTATTATAGTTAGTTATTAATTTATTCTTCTAGAAAGCATTTTAAATTTCATTTTCATTTCCTTCAAGGCATGTTTTTATCTGCCATTTGCCTCATTCTTCCCTTTTCATGGGGGAAAAAAAAAATAAAATGAAACTACCTAGCATCACTGCGAGAAGTTTAACCAATGATTTTCAAAAAACATTATAGTAAACTTTTAAGTATTAATTCATCATTGTAAAAAAGAAAAAAAGAAAAACATATTTTCGTCTTATTGATTTAATTTTTAAAACAATTGAAAAATTGTTTATCATTAAAATTCAGAAAATAAAAACTTTACTTTAAAATTTTTTTTTCCAAAACAAAACTTTAAAATATATATATATATTCAACTGCAGCCTTTTCAATATAAAATATTAAATTTAATTAATGATATATGATATTTGACAAGATATATGACATAATTAATATAACGCATGCTAAGTCTGAAAAAGAAAAACTACAGATTGTATACAGTAAACTACAATCTGCACCAAGAAGTTTTGATGTATAATCCACAGATTATAGGCAAGAAATTTTGGTATCAGTAAAAACAACATGAATACCCTGTCATAAAATGCAAATTCATTGCAAAACAGCTTTTAAGCTGATAAATAAATTCATAGTTAAGACTTGAAATGTCTTTAGTTAATACAGAAAATGCTTAAGCACCATATCCTTTACAGATTTAATGAATATGTTACTTATGAACACTGACTAATGAATATGTGCTAGATACAGCTATGCTAGAATATGTGCTTCATTAAATACACTAAGTCAGTACATTCCTTGGCTGCAGTAGACTGTTTATGATTTAAATATAAACTTTTAAACTGTTCCATCACTGATTTGTTGATTAATTTTATGTAGAGTCCAGTTACAGCTGATAAAGAAACAAAGGCTTCCTCTTGATACAACACATCATAAATAACACTTTTAACATGAGTGCTTATTGATGTGCATCAAAAATTTATTTTCAAGTCAGACAGAATATGTGGGAAATTTTCTTCTATATACACCAGCAAGTATTATTAAATCTCCTAAAAATGTTTTATAGAGGATAAATTCAAGTGGTGCTTCCATAGTACAGTAGTTAACATTATCATGGATTTCATTGGAGGGTTTCAGTTGGCATAATTATTGATCAAGCTCGCTCATAAATACTTTCTTTACCTGTAAAAATTAAAAATTAAGTCAAGAAAAAACATAACATAAAAAACTCCTCAGTATATACAAGAATGAATAAAACACTGCATAATTTAGAAGCCTATATAAATATTAAAATAAAGATAATTTACTGGTTAAATAAAACAGATTCATCCTTGTAAAATAAAAAATCTCTTTTCAGCTTATTATTTTTTTTTTTTTTTTTTTAATTTTTAAAAACAATTGAAATATTGTCCATCATGTATAAAATTCCAGAAAAGAAAAAGCTTTACATTAAAATTTTTTTTCCAAAACATAACATTACAAAAATTAGCATATTCAGCTGCAGCCTTATCAATATAAAATATTAAACTTAATAAATGCTATACAAGATATGTGACATTATTAATATAATCCATGCTAAGTTAAAATAAAATCATTGAAATAAACTTCAAAACAAGCTACTCTTCCTTAGGACCTTCAACTTAATATATATATATTAAAATGCACCATAAGTAATTTATTTAATTCACTTTCATATGCTTTTATTCTTTAAAGTGGCATTCATATTATTTGTAGTAATATTAATATCGTATAAGTGGTAAAGAAATGGTCACATGCACACACACATTATTTTGAATACTTTTACCATATGAGGAATCCATTCCTCTTATCAAAATTTCAAAATCATTTGAATATTCTCAAAGTTAAACAGATTAATTATAACTTATCTCTACTATTAAAGTGATAATTTATATTTGAAATGTAAGCAACATGGATATTAAAAAATGTTTTGGGAATAATTGATTTTCCAGGCATCTTTGAAGACTCGCTTTTCTAGCTCAATGCTTTAAGCTCCCCTAATACCATTCATATTCAGATCTCCATGACTTATAATAGAAAAACACTCCAACTGTTTTAAGTTGAAATTATATTATTTTCTTAACAAGAAAATTTTTCAAATTTTATAACAAGCAGCAAAATAATTACTGAAGCAAAGTAATTCATCCTACATGACAAATGTATAATTCTTGTAAGTCAGTGCAGTGTTTAATCGAATTTTCTTTAAATTTTCTGGAAAGCAATAATGATTTAGCAAAGAAAGTGTGAGGGATAAATTATTTAGTTTTGCTCGTTAAATCATTAATAAAATTTTTAATGTTACAGTAGCTTTAGTCATATGGGTTTGATCAGTAGATATTCAAAGTAAAAATTTAACACATCCATTACCATCATAATCTTACAAATTTACTTACTTGCTAATTTTTTGATGTGTATCAAGAAATTAGCACGATTTTATTTCTTGGGACATTTAGGACAAAGTTTGGCCATTCGATATTTCATTCAGTAATAAGGCAATAAAAATTTTACTGAGCCCATATAAGTACAATTGTTTAGTGCAATATGAAATCATAACATTTTTGATGAATGTGCATACACATATACTATGTCACCATTGGAAATAGTTAAAAACAAAAGTTTTACCTAAATGTAAAAATTTGGAGAAACTCACTTGAATATCGGGTATTTCTTTTTGAAGCCTATGTATAGTTCAAGAAGATTTCTCAATATCAAACTATTGATTGAATATTTTCTATGCTAGTAGTATCTTATGTACATAACAACTTGATTGTTTGTCACAAAAAATAATGACGACATTGAGTTTCAGATGTGTGCTGTTTGCCACATCATTTAAATTATTATTATTTTTTTTTAACTATGGGAATTGTTAGTATTTGTATAATCCTTGATATATATTTTATATTCTATCAGTTTATTTATGTCAGCTATTTTTGGCACAAATTTCTCAATTTTATTTATTGAGGTGAAACTTCTAAAATTTGTTTTTAATCACTATTTAATTATTACTACATCTGTAAACAAAACTCCAAAATGCATCTATTCAATTCTAATCATTTCTCAGAATTAAAACTAATTTGAATAAAGCTGAAGTGATTAAAGCTCCACTACAATTAAATATTTAACAAACTTGTCTTATATATTACTGTGAAATATTCTTAATTTCAGACTTTAACACAATTTCTAACCTATTCAATTTCAAAGATAGTTCACCTCATTCAGAGATGCATTAAAATTGTTTACAGCTTCTCCTCAAACTAGATTTTTCGTTCAATCTTACTCCAAAATCTTCCAAACTGTATTCATTTACATCACTGATACTCTTATAAATGAATTCTCTACATTTCAAATAATTTTTGTGTCGCTTTTTTTTCTGATAAACAATTTCTTGCAAATGAACATGGTGCAAGAATTTTTTAACCAGTCTTATGTCTTTTTATCAGATCACAGTAGATTTTGTGCAAGAATTCAAATTTCTTCAAAAATTTTCATGATGGATGTAAATAGTATGAAGACTACCAAATTAAAATTTCAGTTCTTATACTCAACAGCTGTTTTCTTCACTTAAACAATTAACATTCTCAATACTTTTCTTACAACTAAAGTCACAAAACATTTATTTGCACTATAATTATGTAATTGGAATCTTTCATTTATAACAAATAATAATTATATACTATAATTGAAATATTAAAATAACTATAATTAGAATCTTTCATTTTATCCCACTTTTAAAACTCCAAACTTATATAAAAAAAATAAATTTTTGAAAATAAATATTTATAAACAGAAACAATAAAATAAAATAAAAGTAGTGCTGTTTATATGTAAAGTGAAAGCTGACAGATAAAATTTGGAAGCTAATTTATTAGTACATTAAAAGAGCATGCCCAGTCATGCCAGTTTAATCTTTTTATATGGTTTATTCAAAGGATATGATTTATTCCATTATTTGAACCAATCCATGCTAATGATTTCTTGTTTAACTTAATAACATAGAAGAAATGTATTATTTATTATTGTAGAATATAAATTTTGGTTATATTTCTTAAACTTTAATGCATATATTATTTCTTAAAATTCTTATATATTTTATACTAAAATAACTTTCCAAATTTGAATTGTGGTTTAGTATTAAAATTTCCTTTGGGGAATTTAATTTTAAAAACTTGAAGATATATATAAAAAAATTTTAATTTAACAAGTTAACATATTATTAAACTAAAGTAAAATACTAAACTTCAGACAAAATTCGATATATAAGAACACTAAAATAATTTACAGGATTTTAAGACTATAATGATTATTTATCAAAATAGAATAAAACATAATTTTTTTGTTAAAAACTAAGAAAAGGCCCTTTTTTATTCCTTTGAAGAGATAATTAAATTTTTCTAATCATTATGAATAAAAGAGAAAAGTTTATTCATATTCTCAATGTTAAAACTTTAGAAAATCAACAAGAAAAATTTGTTCATGACTACTTGGTTAATTTTTTAATATATAATGTTGAAGAAATGTAAATATAATTTAGAGTGTAAATTTATTTTTGTTTTGCAAAATTCCTATAGAATAACACAATTTCAAAGGCTTGCAAAAATTAAGATGTAGAAAAATGTAAGTCATAACCAGAGACAAGAAGTAAACAAAGTTTCATTCAGTCAGTGGGTGTAAAACAATATTTTAAAGCCGATTTCAAATGGAATGATCAAGAAATTTATGTTTAAAATTACACTTTTAAAATCATATTTTTAACAAAGCTGTGTAAAAACCTCTGATTATGGATGATCTTAAAATTTTACTTAACTAATTTAATAATTCGTACAATTCACTTAATTTTATCATTAGTTATCCTCATTTAAAAGAAATTTTAATAAGGTATTTGTATATACCATGCTATTTCATACTTACAAATATAGGGTGCAGTATCTTGTTTAAAAAGAGGAGAATATTCATCAATAAATTTTACTGCTTCATTTATAACTCTGTCTATCGGCCAAGTATGAGAGTACGGATATGTATTAATGGATACACCTATCGGATCACCCATAAATGTCTGATACACAGAACGGAAAGAGATTACTGGTGCTTCCACAGGGAATTCATCAGGTAAATTTATCTCCACAAGGTAATGAAAATCATCCTCTTTTAACAACAACACTATACTAGTGTAGCATATGACATCATACTCAATTGTGTTTTTACCAAAATGATTCAGCAAATTCACAACATACAGCTTTTTTCGGCTATCATAACGAGGAGCAACCATTTCTGCTCTTGCTCTTAATTCATTTTGAAGACCTATTATATACCGAGTCAGAAAATTATCAGCAACCTCAACAGGTAATTTAAGGTTTCTCGCATACTGAGAAGAGCTCGAAATTTATCAGACAAATACAACCTTTGAGTACACTTACTACTCTCTCGGTCTGGAAAAGACACAAGTAAGAGTGGGAAATCTTTGGGATCAGACTCTTCCTTATAAAAATCAGGAAGCAAATCACGAAAGTCTACATGCAGTCGAATAAGAAACAGAACAGCTCTATCTGGATCTGGAGGTATAAAGATTTTCAATATCATCTTCATCAAACTGCTGAAGCTGAAACAAGCATAAATATTCAAAACTCAGAATTTCATATTTATCTAATTCTTGAATCTGTCTTTTTATAATGTTGCATTATTTCTTTCATGGTGATCAATAATCCATCAGATTTCTCTACATCCCACAAATGTAAACTTTCAATTTGATTAATTGGAATAAAAAATCTACTATCCGAAAATATAAAGTCTGGTGGACAGTTAGATTCAGAAGACTGAAATATTACCATGCATTCGAGTAGTATACCACCATATGGAATGGTTATTAGAAATCTGTCACAATCAAATACTTCCTTATTAAAACATGGAAATGATGTTTTCGGATTCAGAATTTGTATGTCTTTATGGCTTAACATAAAACTAGGTTTACTTATGAATGTTTCGACATGAGTTCGAACATGAGGAGAAGAACTGTAATATCAAGCTCGGCATTTTCCGCCTCTTCATCCTCCTCCATCAACCCTAAATCCAATCGAATAATGATGAGGCCGTGAAAATGAACCAACAAAAAAATTAAATCGAAATGGTATAAGATTATAAAATAATAAGCAGGTTATCCTACAATATTATTTATTTAACTAGCTACAATGAACCTGCTTTTTATAAATTACAAAATAAACGGCCGAAGTAGGGAGCTCGATGTTAAAAAATAAGAACTATATGGATAGTCTGAGTACAAAATAAAATTTCGTTATTAAAAAATATCCTTTAAAATATTAGAACTTGGAAAGCGAAGTGTTAGCTAACAGTTACCAAACAAAAGCCTGTATATTGAATTTGTTGCCACAGCAAAGAGCCAAATCTACTATACAAATGAACTTCCACAGCTGTTGCGAATATAGAAAAGTTGTTCTTGTTAGTCAATAGAATTGAGACTTAAATGTGAAGGTAACAAAAAAAAAAAAAAAAAACAGAAGGAAAAAAAGAAAGGGGAAAATCTATAAGGTGTGCGAATAGCTGGGTTATTTGTGTCTATTTATTCGTGTTTAAGGTTTTTTTTCGGAATGTATAGTTTTGTTTATTAATCAATGTAAATCCAGGAAAGCAATTGTGTATGCATGTGGGTGGGTATTTCGCACTTGATATGGTGGATACTACTCCCAGTGATCATAACCCTGTGATAGTTGAAGTCTCTCAAAATTCATTTACGCCCTTCACTCTGAACATGCAGGTCAGTTCTGGAACCAAGAATAATTCCTCCCCAAACGAGTCATCCTGCACCACCGTAACGGTGTCGTTCAATGGTGTTCTCTTGGTGGTAACGGGTACCTGGCGCTCTCCATATGAAAGTCCGGCGAGAATCAGACTGCAAACTAAACCTGAACTCGTCGGAAAACATCACACAAGACCACTGTTGCGGCGTCCACAATGCATGCTCTCCTACTCCAGGTTAATCGCAGGCGACAGTGAGTTGCGGTAAGTGGAACACATCTGACAGGCCTACGAGCATATAAACCAATGTGCCCTAAGCGTCTGTACACGGTCTGCCTTGAAACTGTCGTACCGGTAGCTGAAGAGAGCTGACGAGACAGGTCTGATGCTGTGCTCCGTCTGTTTCTTTTGGCAGTAACTGCTAAATACCGGTCCTCATTCGGCGTTGTAACTCGGGGACGACCTGTGCTGTAACATCTACTCCCATTACCATCATCTTGGAATCGTTGTCAAAGCCGGAGATGACACTCTGGGCGATTCCAAGTTCCTCGGATACTTCCAGCTGGGTACGTCCATTCCAGTCGTCCGATAATTCTACCACGTAAAAAAATCATCCAAATGCTTCCTTTGTGCCATAACTATGCGGTTATTGCACTGAAAGGCTTTTAAAACGCTTGTGAACAATTTTTTACTTCTTTGCCACCATTCCTTATATACCCCTCTCTCTTACACTCTCGTCAATATGACGTAATATCCGCGCCATCTGGTGGTTTCCTGTAATTTGCATATTCTTTTTTCAAGATGTGTGTGATAATTCTACAGGTGAAAATTTTATTTTAGAGTTCAATTTCTGTGTGATTCTGAATTATCCTTAATTTATGGACATGAGTGTAGAAGATTCTTGCTTATGTTTTTGTTATTATTTATGAATGTTTAGATTCATATATAATAAGTTTCTATTAATTTTAATCAGATATAACCTAAGTAATATAAGTATAATCAATGCATAATATAAGTAATATAAGTAAGTTATATCAATGCATAATATTGCTAAACTAAACGTCTTAAACGAATAAGTAATATTATCTACATAAAGGACCTACGTTCAACTAAATTTAACTAAAATGTATAATTAACAATAAAACGACAATGAGATTATATTTAAACAATAAAATAATATTTTCATAATAAAGTTTTTCCAATAAAGCCGGTAATATTTTCATTAGAATTATTCGTGTTTATATTTTTTTATAATTTATATTTTGCTAATAACAATGTATAGAAAAAAATCTCTTTCGTCGACGTATAGAATGCCTTTAACATTTTTTAAATTTTGCTTTTACTATTTATTTCCAAATGCAATAACTATATATATAACAAATATAGCAACTATATTATGCAACGTACTATTCCAAAAGTTTTAAAATAATATTGTTTTATAATCTAATTGTGAGTAATTTATATTTCTTCTTTCAATAAATTTTTAAAACTGATAAGGAAAATCTATGTTATATTAAGATATGGATATTTGAAGACTTAATAAAAAATAATGTTTCCTGTAATGACATAATTTTTTTTTTTTATCATTGCTCTCAAATCAATACTATATTTTTATGGTTGTATTTTTACTAGGGCTATATTATTTCACAAACTTCTATAATTGTTATAAAATTTAAACAAAAAAAAGCATCTTTATGCTATTTTATAATTTATTATTGTTTCACTTCTTGTAAGACATTTTCTAGGTGGAAATTTATATTATCAGTATTAAACACTAAATGTAATGATTAAAAATCCATATTTTATTATTATGAAATACTAGAAAGCAAAAATATAAAAGAACACATTTCTAATTTTTTTTGTTGTATAGCAACCAACAACTATAATATTTTTTCTAATTTTCCTTATAAGTTTCGGATTTATTTTTCCTACAATATTTCGATGTAATAATTTGAGATGAGATATTATTATTCATTCATTATGATAATTATCACCATCTATTTATATTATCTTAATATAACCATTATTATTGCAGTATTTTTTTTAAAGATAGATACAAAAACAAAATTGATCTGTAAATCTAAGCAACAGTGAATTAATTTAAACTATTCAATCAATGCATTTAATGTAATTTAATAAAGCAATTATTTTGGAATTTTGAAATTGGTTTAAAAGTACCATGGTTGGTTAAAAATCACCATATTAATGTATTGAGATATCATAAGATAATCAGTTTTAACAGAATTGTTGTAAATTTTAACATATGAAATCAAATTTAAAATAAAATCATTAATACACTTATATTTTTAAATAAAAAAACCAAAATTTAAAGCATTTTAAACAAATTTTTTTTTAAATAAAATAAAATATATTAGCATTAATATAATTATTTAAAAATGCCATAAAAGAGGTATTTGGATTAAAAGCTAATTGAGTAAAAAAATTCAACAAAATATCATATTAATTACCCTTAAATTAATCTTATTTATTTCCCTAATATTATATCTCACCTGACGGTCGAGTCGAAAGCAAGGCAAGACCAACAGATATGGGCATAGTAATTAAAGCACCCATAGTAGAGGTAAGTTATGAATGTTTCCTTTCTATTGTAACGAGTTGAAATAAAAGTTGACGAAGTTTTCATATCTCACTTCACACATAAAAAAAGATAACATAATATTGATAATTCAGATAATGCCGTTTTAAAAACAAATGTTGATATTTCATTTTTTTATCTGCTGTGTATAGTTTTTTTTTTTTTTTTCTTCTTATTTTTTAGTATATTGTAAATGAACAAATTTTATTCATATGTATAACTCTTTACTTTTATTATTAATATTCAATAAGTTAAATTAATCAGTTGATCAAAGCAATCAATAATTTTTATCTTTTTAATTACCCATCAACATCATTATAAGAAAACAGAGCACCGAAGTAAGCAGGCTTGTAAATGCTAACTTCAGGGCCTGATTTTCCTGTAGGCTAACTAGGCTACAGCCTAGGGCCTCAAGATCAAGAGGGGCCTACATGCAAATTGTTAGAAAAATTAGAATGACACTATCCTAAAAACAGTAAACACTAAAACACTGATGGAAAAATAAGGAGAAATTATGAAATAAATTTATTTGAATTGAATTTGTTTTAATCTTCAATGTATTGAATATATATAATTTAATTTTATAGAAAATAGGATAATTTTTATTGCATGTTTTATTTTCGTAGTCAAAGATTTTTATTAGTTGAATTTTGTTTTTTTGTAAATGTTGTGTGTTATGTTTGATTAGTTATTGTTACAAGTACCATATATAGTACTGAGAATAAATGTCCAAATAAGTGTTCTAGACTTTTTTTATTTATCATCCGTGGCACTTATTTTTATAAAGATTAGTAACAATCAGAACATGCTTCATTTAACATATTGATTTATATCACAGTAATGACGTATTTTATTATCTCTCGTGTAATTTACAAACTTAAAAATGGGAGGTGAAAGGGCCTCATAAGTGGAATAGTCTAGGCCTCTTTTCATCTAAATCCGGCCCTGGCTAGCTTTAGCTGTGTTACGTTTTTATTGCTCATTAAATCTGTCAACATTTTCCAAAATTTAGAGTGAATTAAATACAAACTTATTTTCGGTTTAATTAAAATATGTATGTATCATTAGTCCAAATTGTTTCAAAATATTTTTAACATAAAGTTTGCTTAATTGTAGCTTATTTTGCTTTTTTGCTTTTTTTTGCTTCTGTGTTGCTTAATATAGAAGTTTATCCAAGAATATTAAATTATGTTATATTAAATTAGTTATGTTATGTTATATTAGTTAAAAACGTGTTAAATGTTCTAAGGATAGAAATTTGGGCCTGAATGGTCGAGTGTCTAGCGCTCTGGCGCTCGGTACCACAGGCTTCGGGTTCGAGTCCCGAGTATTTATAAGAATAGAAGATATTATTTATAAGAATATAGAAGTTCAGAAATATAGAGTTGCTTGCAGATGAAGGAAATATCTGGATTCCAGTTACAGATGATAACTTTGATACAGGTGGAAAATATGTGAACAAATTCGTTGAAATGAAGTTCACAATCGTCTGCTGCTGTTTGATAGTACATTCAGAAATGCGGGCCTGAATGGTCGAGTGTCTGGCGCTCGGTACCACAGGTTTCGGTTCGAGTCCCGGCGGTGCCATGGATGCTTGTAGTGGTTCGGAATCCACTTTAAGCCGTAGGTCCCGGTCTCCTATGACTGTAAGAGCGTCACAGAGCAAAAGTCAGACTTCTACCGACGGGTGCTCCATCACAACAGAAGCTGCCCCTTTTCCTCCATCCATGAGTAGATCACTCATGGGATGTCCGTCCCGCACTGCAGGACATTGAGGATTAGTCACAACAACAAGGATAGAAATTTAATAAGTCTGAAGCCCCCTAATAAAAGTCCGTGGGATCAGGACATGTTTCCTTTGGTTTCTCCAGTAAAAAGTACACAAATCACCCTTTTGTTGTAGATTAGAGTCAAGTCCTGAGCAAACAAGTAGATGGGCCTTATTCATTTTGTCTGTCTTACATAAAACTCATATATCAGAATTCACAATCCCTAGTTTAGTTTTATTTACTTTGCTCATGACGAAAAACAACACAATTATAGATCAGACAGGGCTCTTACAATGAAAAGTGCAACATAAGTAAAATACAGCTCAACATAAGTGCAACTTTAATCAAACAATATTTACTCTATAACTATCAATTAATCTAACCTATTTTCACTTTGTTAAATCAACTGTTATTTTACGATATTCGTCAGTTATTTGCATTGTGACTCGAGTCATTTATGTAAATCCTATACTTTCTTTAAAAAATTGTAAATCTGATGCTATGATTAAAAGTAAGCTTAATGCTACTAAATTCACCATGCTATTAATTAACTTTGTGTTTATAGATGCGTCCATACAAGAGACCGAATGCATAGTGTTCATCTGTTCCCATACTTTAAAGTTTACATCTTGGGAAAAAAAAGGCTCAGTTTTTCTCACTCTGCGAGCAAGCTATCGGTCTTCATTTATAAATCGTTAATCTTTTATAAAACAGTATAAAACAACCGACTCTAGGCGGATTTATTTTTCATCCTCTCCAATTCACTGTATGAGAAAAGAAATCTCGAAGATGGTCTTGAATTCGGTTCAAGCAGAGGAAATAGAAGAGCAATGCAAGTGCACTTAACACGATTTCAAAATAATGAATGTTTATGAAAATGTAAATTGTACAAAAATGTCCATTCGTCTTTTGCACTGTTCGTCATCATAACTGGCTCGACAGCCTGTTGTGGGCCTTGGTCTTCTTTAAAAGATCCAACCAGGCTGTTCTCCTCTTGGCCGTGGACTTCTTAATAACATTGAAATCAGAGTCTAAACGGTCGACCCATCTTTTTTCCCTTGGTCGTTGTCCAAAAGGATTGCATTGAAAACTTTCAAAGCAGCTCTATCACTTTCCATTCTCATGAGATGACAGGCCCATCTCATTCTGTTCAGTTTAATACATTTTAGAATATCAATATCTCTAAAAAAGTGTGTAAAGTTCAAAATTGTTTCTTCTTCGCCAATTTCCATTGTCATCGATGCCACATAGCATATTCTTTTCAAAGATTGCCAACATTTTCTCTTCTCTTGCTTGACCATGTTTTAGATGCACATGTTAATACTGGTCTTATGAGAGTTTTGCACAGTAAAATTTTTAGTTTTTCTTTTTAATCATGTGGAATCTTAATTGGTTTCTAAGACCAAATAGGCAGTAATAATTATCTTTCGTATCTCGGGCTGATTTCATTTTGGTATCCTATCTCAGATCTCAGGTAAGTATTGTATCCCAGAATTGTATGTACTGTTATTAAATAATTACTTGTTTTATTAACTGATCTTATCTTCAAACCAAATTTTTAATTTTTTTATTAAAATTCTCATAACTCTCCAGTTATTTTCAGATGCATACCTTAATTATTTAGTAGAGGTTGTGATATTTTTTTGCACTTTCTTATCGTAATTAGTTTAAAAAGCACATCCTTTTCTGTTTATTTTTAATAATTTCTTATTGCAGCCGGAGTAATTTCGATAACGTACAGCACTGACATTGGTTGGAAACCTTATTTCCCTATAATTTCTGGAGTGGTTATTGAACTCGGAGGACTCATTTCCCACGGTAAATTGAATTTTTAATATTATTTTTTAATTTTAAAATGAAATTATTTAAAAAATGAATGGATCAATTTTTTATTTTTTTTCATTCAGAAAAAAAAGTTGTTGTTAATTAAGTTTTTTTTTTTTTTTTTTGGCTTTAAATAAAATGATAATTTTTATTAAATCTTACTTATAGTTTAAAATTAAAGTTTTACTATTATTACTAAAAGTATTATGAGTCTGTAGGGGCATGATAAATGGTACATCGCACCTTTTTTTTTTTTTTTTTTTTTTTTTTTTCTGATGCAGCTGGCAAACACGTAGACAGCTGTCTTGATGCCTTAAGGCAAACGCTGCAAAGACGTTATTCACTTTGCATTACCCAGGGGGCGCGTGTAGCTTGAAGATAAGCTACGGACGCGGAGTAACAATGACCCTGCAACGCTCTACGATCCTGTTAGACCGGGATCTACGGTTTAAAGTGGATTCCGCATCAAAAACATCCATGACACCACCTGCACTTGAACCCGAAACCTGTGGTGCCGAGCGCCAGAGCGCTAACCACTCAACCATTCAGGTCCCATGATGCATCGCATGATAATCATGATATGTCGCATGGTAATTATGAAACTCGTGGAGGGGCAAGGTAAATGATACGTCACATGACAAGGAAGATTCATCATGAGAAGGCATAATAAATGTTGATACATCGCAAGATAATGATACTTTGTTGCATGAATGGATGATACGTCGTGAAGGGCCATGAAAATGACTATAAGTTGCATTATAATCATGATACGTCATGAGGGGACATGATAATGATATGCCGCATGAAAATGATACATGAATTGGCATGAAAATAATGGTGTCATAAAGAGGCATTATAGTGAAGATATGTCGCATAAAAAGGACGATACCTCATGAAGAGGCGTGATAATGAATGATATATCGCATGTAAATGGAAATAATACGCCAGGAAGATACGCTATGAAGAGAAATGGAAATAATGCGCCAGGAAGAAGCATGATAATGATATGTCACATGAAAATGATGATACGTTATGAAGAGGCATGAAAATGATACGCCAGGAAGAGAGACCTGAAAATGATGATACGTCATGAAGGTGCATGAGGATATGTCGCATGAAAGTGATGATACGTCGTGAAAAGACGTGATATTGATACATCGCATGAAAATGATAAGTCATGAACAGGCATGAACATGACGATACGTCGTGAAGAGACGTGATAATAATGATATGGCGCATAAAAATTTTAATATATCATGAAGAAGCATGATAAATCGATGGGTTGGTAATTGGGGCTCAAAAGCAAGAGAGAAAATTGCAAGGATCTCTCTGAAGATAATTTCCAGAAATATTTTTCCGTTTGTGAGGTGATGGCAATAGGTGAAATGCAATTATGCACTCTGGATAACGGTGAATGTGCTGCAAGTCTACCCAAGAAAAAGTGAATGGTCAGATCCGCAATGGAAAATAACAAGTTTGCTACTATTTTAATAGTAAAAATTTTCTTATTTTATCTTAAATATTTTAGGTATACTGAACAGGAACGGAAGTTGGATAGTAACCGTTTCGAAAGAAAAGCTTTTGGATTCTAATTTTATCTTCACTTAGCAAAAATACTTTAAAGGGTCCTCTTTATACAGGATTTTAACACAACGTTGCCATAGGTGGTTCTCTATCGTCTTTTGATTGAGTAGATATTTTCATTTCATGTCAAAACAATATGAGACAGTTATTTTAAAAAAGATCTCAACAATTTCATTCTCAGTATAGAAGACGATGTTGACAAATTGAATGGCATTTTTTGATGGCAGTCAATTTACGTTTTTAGTGTTGGTAACAATTTCGTTTCTATAAGAAATAGTAGAATAGAAAATCCATTTAATTTTTTAAAACATACTTTTAAAGTTGTTTTATTTTTAAGAATATCCAATGAAATTATATCCATTGAAATTTTTTAATTAATATTTTTTTTCAATTCTATGAAAAATGCGATAAAATTTCAATTTGCAGGTGCTGTAGTCAGTCGTGAATATGGTCTGCCCTGTGTCGTAGGAATGCAAGGAGCTTGCAAAAGATTTAGTACTGGTAATATAGATACGCAATTCATTAAAATATTTACTTATACTTATTTATCTTGCATTGCAGCAAAGAAATACACTGAGTTTTGTGTTTATTTTTTCAGGGGACTAAGTGCTATTGGATGGAAAGAAAGGAAGTTTACAAAGATTGCCTCAACCAGAGCAGTGAAAAATAAAATCAGACTATTATTATCGAGTATTATTGTCATTTAATATAAAAAGTAGTCATTATATAAGTTTTATTTTATCTAATAAATGCATATTTATATTGATAATGATACTACTATTTTTAAAACTTTCTTTTCAACTCAGTTGAAAGTTATATGAATAATTGTTTACTGAATTATGTCATGTGTTATATCATTCATAAATGATCAAGTGTAATAAATAGTTCTTCAAGAATTTTTAATACTTTAAAAATGAATAGTAAATGTTGATATATTTTATGTATAATTCTTTATTCAGTCATGTATTATATTATTCAAAATCATCAACTGTAATAAACAATTCTTCAAGAATTTTTTAATACTTTAAAAATGAACAGAAAGTAGAATATTTGATGTTTAATTTATACTTGTTATTGCCTTCTCTTGAAATATTTTATTATTGTGTATAATATTAAAATTATCCTGTAATTTTCAAAATTATTGACATAAATAAAATTTTAATTTTATTCATCAAATAAAATTCCTTTTGATTCTGAAAATTATTTTGTCCAGAGATTTATATACTGCTTCATTAGTTTTCATTGATAGAAAAATATTTTGATTTATTAATACAGATTTGTTTTAGAAAAAAATTAGATGTATTTATCTCTACAAATATTAAACACTTGAATCAAATAGAAATAATTGTAAATAGAGTATGTCTCAGAACCAGGTTTACAAACATCGAAGACTGGGGAAGTAAACTAACACGACTCGGAATCGCTTGGTAATATAGGGTTTGGAATTGTTTCTCACATGCGGAAAATGGTTTTTGGAGAGCCACATGAGTTCCTATGGTTTTCACAATGATATTAAATTTCACACACCAATGCAGCTGTAGTAGGATAGAAGATTATACGAAAACAAGTAATAGAAAAAAAAATTTAAGTCAATTCCTACTTTTTTTCACTCTATTGTAGAAAAGTCCTTTACAAATAAGGTTGAAATTTTCCTCTTACATCTCGCGCCATCTATTGGTAAATATATGCAACTTAAATCTAAAAAAACCTAAAATTAATTAATTAAATTTAACTAACGAATTCATATTTGAAAAGCACTGTATTCACATCAAGTGTCATCCACTACAAGTTCAAAAAATGTATTTGAACTTGAGTGGAGGAATAAAAAAGTATTTTTATTAACGATTCAAAATTTGAATCAGATATATATAGAGAGAGTGTGAACTAATAGTAGGAATTGAATGAAGTTAGCTGACATGCACCTGGCATACAGGGCTGGGAAGAAAGAGTATTATATAATAGAGTGCGTCTCATTATTCTAAAAAAAACCCAAAAAACCCAGAAAGTTAGGGTAAACACTGCCCTTTCTTTCAATACTACAATTGGCGCTGTATCGCGCCTGCTTGGCGCCTTTTCCTTCTGAGCATTTATTTGAAAAACGTAATCATTTTTGAAAATTCCAAGAAATGCCTGAAATTTTCTTCTAACGTCACATATTTATTTAACTATGTGCTCACTAAGGATATTATACGTGTTATTTTGTTTGTCCGTGATCATTTTGTATGATATATAATAAGACATTACAAAAATTTCGTATAAATGAATAGTTTTTTTACCATTTTGGAGGTTTGGTTAGTTGCTCCGCGGTTATTTTTTTTCACACGAGGGCTAATTAGTCCGAAACTATTTTATACAATAGGACTATTTATTATTTTGTACAAGGAGATTTATTTTATACAATGAAAATTTTTGAATTATTTATTCTTTTAAAATTTTGGACCAATTATAGTTTAATTACTACACTATTTGGTACCCTATTATTTTGGTTGTTGGGTTTTTCTTCGATATGTTTCATGGTAATCTTTTCTCGTTTCACTAAAAGCTGAATTTTTAAACAAAAATGGTGGGAAAACAGAAGGAGTGGAGAGTGATAAAGACTGCGCAACTTTAAAAAAATTCTTTTGTTTCAAATTTTTTTGTTTTATTCAACGTCAAAACAGCATCCATTTGAAAAGCTAAAGTAAAATTATCGAAACTGCAGCAATTTTACGACTTCCGCGCATTTGATTTTGTTCAATCATTTAAGTTCGAAAAAATAGTCAGACTTCAGCCTACGGGTAATTCATCACCGCAGAAGCTGCCCCCTTTCCCTCCACCCATGAATAGACTACTCACGGGGTGTCCGTCCCACGCTGTCGATCACTGAAGATTAGTCACAACAACAGCAGCAGTTGGAAAGAATTGCTCACTCCATTTCTCGCCTTTTACTTGTACCCTATACGTATTATAATAAAATTGTCAAGAAAGTCTACGTCCCTCTACATTTAATGCAATATAATTGATTGTTATACTACTCTGATCTTGAATAAATAATTGTTAGCATTTGCTTCAATACCTTTTCTGCTATTGTTGTCATTGTTAACTTGATTGTCCCTTTGGCATTGTAGACGGCTCAGTTAGAAGTCCTAATTACAACAGAATTTTCATTTAAATTTACCACACCTTGATGCTATATATCTTTCATTGTTAATATCCTTTATTATCCGTAGACAAGATACAACAACATGATTCAGATGTCCTTTGAATCCACACACATATACCCTCCATTGACTTATCCAAAGAAGATTGATATATATATATATATTTGTTAGCAAGTTTAAAAATTACAGATGGCTTAATTTTTGTAAGCTGTATGCAAGAAGACCTGCGGTGTTTCACAAAAGAGGCCACAGAAACAGAGTTTTAGATCACCTCAACTGGTTATAATAACTGCTCACAATGTGCTCTTTACAAATAATCCTAGTTAACTTATAATGTGAAATGATTCTGATATGGAAGACTCCAGGAACTCGATGTCTTACTATATTAATTCGCGAATAGGAGGGAAAACTTTCCAAGACAAACTTCTTGATATCAAAAGTGATTTTAGATTTTCCGGAAACTCCAAATGTTCCAGTATCAATTTGGGCAGACTGCCAATCAAGTCTAATCTAGTTGTTTGCCATCCTTAATTCTAAAACCTATCACCTGAAGGACAGCGAAATCAGTGACGGATTTAGGTCAGATGGCGCCCTAGGCCTAAGTTAATTTGACGCCCTTATATATAATAATAATAATGCAGAACTTATATCTATATTGTTTTCGTTGTAATAGTTCCAAGTAACACTGCAGGCACTCGTTACTTAATACTTTTTCTAACAACAAAATCGATTTCAAATTTTTGCCGCCTTGAAAATTTTGGCGCCCCTAAACATTTGCCCCCTAGGCCCGGGCCTCGCGTGCCTAAATCCGTCACTGATTTGGATGTTAATTGGCCAAATTTGTAGTGTCCACCTCTCATGAAACCACTGTCGAGAAAATCAAATTGGACATCTTTAATCTTTTATATAGTAAAAATGCTTTGTTGAGGACGACCCAAGCTGCGATGGATAGACGCAGTTAAAAAAGATCTTGCTGTACTAAAGGTTAAGAATTGGAGGACCAATGTCACCCAGAGGAATGCATAGAAATCTATTAAAAGGAAAGTCTTGGCCCAGTCTGGGCTGTCATGCTATTGGTGATGATGATGATGAGAAGTTACATGGCAACTTATCTTCGTATATCGACAAAGAAAGATATTTCAAACATTTTTCCTGCAAAATAGTTATTTTAAAAATCGTTAAACCTTAGAATTGCTTTTGTTTTCGAATGCTGGGCACATTAATTTAATTGCCATTTGAAAGGCAGATATATTGCTGATGCAGCTTTGTCTAATCTGTACCATAGAAGACATTCTATACTGCATCAACTTTGTGCTTCTACAATTTCGAATAAAAGCATTTTAGATTTCGAATTTATGTGTTTGTAGTGCAAGACCTTGCTGTTCTACAGATTTACTGGGTCTTGCACAATGTGGATACAGCATACGGTTTGACATCACTTATAGGATTTTCAAACTGTAACCTTACAGTGCGATCCCCTTCCCCAATCCTCATCGCCTGCTTTTGTACCCGAGTTCATGATTTGTATAACGTATTTCAAATTTTAAAAATATTCCATAAGAATTTAATAGAATTTTTTAAACGAATTTCTTTATTCTTTTAAATAATGTTACTTAGAATTTTCATGTTTTGGGGTTTCGTTATATAAAACGATTTTTCATTTTCTCTAACGTTTACAGATGGCTACGAGGATTTCCACAAATATTCAATTGACAATTTTAGTGACTTTTGGGCAGAAATGTGGGATTTTATCGGGATCATTTCTTCAGAAAGATTCCATGCGGTAAGTTATCTTCTAATATGTTAACATTTTCCAATAAAAGGCAATATGAGGCATATTTCAAAAAAAAAAAGTGCTGATTCTTTATAAATTTTGAATGTCAATACTAGTTAAAACTCAAATACTTAGCAGATACTTATCTTTTTGTGTACACGATACATGTACGATGCATTTTTGTCCACTCAAAAAAATTTAAATTATTTTGCAAAAATTAAATCTGCCTATTATTCGACTAATACGCACCAGTTCTTTGACGTACCATATGCCAATCAAGTCCTGTTTTTATACCCATGGCATAAAACTAACAAACGGCTTTTAAGTTTTAAAGTCAATAACATTATTAACAAGTTTTTAATACTATTATGTTATTAATTATTATGTCAACTATTACGTTATTAACTATTCTGTCAACTATTATGCTAGTCCACAAAAAAAGTTATATAAATTTAAGATAGTGGTAAACGTAAACAAAATACACTGAAGAACTATTCGTGTATGTTCTTTGACATACCGTATAAGAATCAAGTCCTGTTTATATACCCATGAAGTAAAACTAACAAACCGTTTTTCAGTTATAAAGTCAACTATTATTTATAACTATTATGCTATTATTATTATTCATAACTATTATGTAATTACTATTATTCATAACTATTATGCTATTACTATTATTCATAACTATTATGTTATTAACTATTGCGTCAATTATTATGTTATCTCCCAAAAAATTATAAATTTAAGATAGCGGTAGACGTAAAGAAAATACACTTAAGAACTATTAGTGTCTGTTCTTTGACGTACCGTATACCAATCAAGTCTTGTTTTTATACCCATGGCATAAGAATAAAATAATAAAAAAAAACACTTTTCAATTTTAAAATGGGCTTTTGACCCCACAATTTGAAAAGAAATTTTGTTACGAATTTGAGATAGTGGAAGATGGAAAGAAAATATGCACTTAAGAACTATTGTGAAAATAAAAGAATAGACATTTCTCTAACGATTTGCAGTCTTTCATATTTGCTGCAGAGATTAAACTATTTTATCAGTAATACTAATAAAATGTTTTTGCAATAGTCAGCAAAACTAGTACAATAAATCATAAAGTCGAAACCTACATTAGAATAAGGGTTTTGAAATCTTTTTTACAAAATTGTAAATAACATCTTTCAGATTTCGTCTAAACTTTATTATGAAAGTTTTATTTTGTAGTTCGAATACGCCTGATATGGTGTATTTATTAAATTCAAAGTTTATTTCCATTTCGATTCCGTTGGCTAAATTGATACGATTAAAGATTTTAAATTTTGTGATTCAAAATTTTATGCTAAATTATGATTCAATATAAACTAGACATAGAATTGCCATCTCCAATTTTATTGTTCGTCTATTTTCTAGATTTAATAAGTAAACGAAATATACTTTTTGTGTTTTGTGGGTTTATATCGATCTATATATATATATATATATATTTCATAGTCTAGTTCTGGCGATTTTGCCTCCCCTACATTTTGCTGCCCAAGGCAATGTCTTAACTTGCTACCGCCTAAAGTATTATTAATTTGGCCTTATGTAAAGCGCTTAATTTATATATATATATATATATATAACATTTTGTTCTAATGCAGCTGGCAAACACTGAATACTTAGACAGCTATCTTGGAGGCCTTAAGGCAACAGACGTTAGGCCAAGGGGGGCGCGTGTAACTTGAAGATAAGCCATGGACGCGTGAGTAACACTGTCCCCGCAACGCTCTAAGATCCTATTAGACCGGGACATACGGTTTAAAGTGGATTCCGAACCATTACAAATGTCCATGGCACCGCCAGAACTCGAATCCGAAACCTGTGGTACCAAGCGCCGGAGCGCTAGCCACTCGACATTCAGGACCCTTTTTGCATCTTAAAAGTGACGCAAGGTAAAAAAAAAAATTGGTTAAAATTTTTTCATTGGCAATGGAGAGGATGTAAGTCTAATTTCAACCATGTGTATTGCTAAAATAAGTGACGAGTTTAAACTTTATGCTGGGAATGGTACAATATCCCATGTTTCAGACACAAATTGATTTGCGACTTCGTCGTGATTTTCAATAACTATTTATCATAGCCCGAGACAGGAAAGGTGTTTTGGGGGCAGATTTTCTTAACCTATTTAATTTATGGATATATATTAAAAACAAAACAAACAAATAATTCATCGTGTGACTAAACTGAGAATTATTGGTGAAATTACATCGTCAGCCGATGAATCAAATGTAAGTACTTTTAAACAAAAATAATAAATTTTCTAATATTTTATCATAATTTTCGAAATAGCAAAACCTGATTTTCTAATTTCTAAATCAAAATACAATTCGGAGCATTATATAACAACACTCATGTCCATAAAATAAGGATAATGAAGTTCAGGCAAAAAAGAGACAGAACCAAAACAAATTTGACTTATCTGTAAAGTCTATTTATTAAACAAAAGGTAAAGAGAAAAAAAGATGCTATATGTTTGACATAATTAATAAAATTGCGATTTTTACTCCCTGGAGCAAATTTCAAAAAGAACCAATTTTCAAAAACAGTATAACATGATTAGTATGATGGTTTTCAAAAGGACAGTATGTCTCCCGGGCGATGCAATACAGATCTTACAACGCCTAGGCATGCTGAGTTAAAAAATTATCAATCTGATCTTGGGGAATATTACACCACTCATCCAGCAATGCCCTCCGATGTTTCGGCCCTGACAGGCGGCGAGGGGTTGACAGCCGCAATTCGTCGGCGTGGCATATCCCACACATGCTCTATTGGATTCAAGTCCGGTGAGTATGCTGGCCAATCCATACGGGTGATATCCTCCAATTGAAGGCATTCGTCTACAATGTTTGCACGGTGAGGACGGGCGTTGTCATCCATAAACAGAAATTCAGCACACATGGCGCCCCGAAACAAACGTACATGTTGTTCCAGAATGACATCCCGATCTAGACGTGGCCTGTCATCGTTACACTCTGAACTTGCAGGTCAGTTCTGGAACCAAGAATAATTCCTCCCCAAACGAGCCATCCTGCACCACCGTAACGATTGTCGTTCAATGGTGTTCTCTTGAAGTCCATGAATGGCTACCTGGCGCTCTCCATATGAAAGTCCGGCGAGAATCAGACTGCAAACTAAACCTGGACTCGTCCATAAAAATCACACCAGACCACTGTTATCGGTGTCCACAATGCATGCTCTCTACTCCAGGTTAATCGCAGGCGACAGTGAGTTGCGGTAAGTGGAACGCATCCATCAGGCCTACGAGCATATAGACCAATGTGCCCTAAGCGTCTGTACACGGTCTGCCTTGAAACTGTCGTACCGGTAGCTGAAGAGAGCTGACGAGACAGGTCTGATGCTGTGCTCCGTCTGATTCTTTTGGCAGTAACTGCTAAATACCGGTCCTCATTCGGCGTTGTAACTCGGGGGAGACCTGTGTTGTAACATCTACTCCCATTACCATCATCTTGGAATCGTTGCCAAAGCCTGGAGATGACACTCTGGGCGATTCCAAGTTCCTCGGATACTTCCAGCTGGGTACGTCCACATTCCAGTCGTCCGATAATTCTACCACGTAAAAAATCATCCAAATGCTTCCTTTGTGCCATAATTATGTGGTTATTGCACTGAAAGGCTTTTAAAGCGCTTGTGAACAATTTTACTTCTTTGCCACCATTCCTTATATACCCCCTCTCTTACACTCTCGTCATTGTGGCGTACTATCCGCGCCATCTGGTGGTTTCCTGTAATTTGCATATTCTTTTTCAAGATGTGTGTGATAATTCTACAGGTGAAATTTTTATTTTTAGAGTTCAATTTCTGTGTGATTCTGAATTATCCTTAATTTTTAGACATGAGTGTATCAAATGTATCAGTGATTATACAATTTGTATGAGTGTAAAGTTTTCAAAAGCAAGACAGTTTGGTACTAAAAGATTAGAAATAATCAAATAAGAACTTCACTTTATGCTTGAAAAAGGTAATATAAAACCATCAAAATCATTATGGAAAATACCGAGAAGACAGAAAATCAGTTAGAGGGTGCTAATTCTCCGGAAAGGAGAGTGTAAAAATTCCACTTTCCTGGATAGATAAGCTAGAAATTTGATGTTATGAGATAGATGCACAATTAAACGTAGTTGTTATAATGAATGAAGATACTAAGTTTTAACTACGTTGTTTCGAAAATGGAACCTAAATATGTGGATATTATTTGGAGCAAAATAAATAATAAGACTGAAAATAAAATTACATTCGCAAACAAGAGTTTATTACAATAAAGAAAATTACATTTACAAAAAAAATAATATTTGTATACTTTATTTAAAAAAAGTGAAAAACAATGAATGAAACGTTTTTTACTAGCAATGAAATTGGCGACATGAAACCAAGCCATTTAATACAAAAAATGAAATCCTTGGCAATCAACGCTCTACAGACTCATTTTTCGAGAAAGTTTTTTATAATCATCCTGTATAATAAAACATTATTACATACCTTGGGCTATTATTATTAACTCTATTTTTGCCTTCCACGAAAAGATTTCATGGAAACCCGGTAAATAACTCCAATGATATCATGTTGTTGAAACATATTCGTTGTAGATTTTCGGAGTGCATTGATCGCACAGCGACCATAAACCTCCGTCCTGGAAAAAATAGGATTCTTGTCGATTGGTCTAAGCCAGGGTTCGCCAACCTACGGCTCGCGAGCCACATGCGGCTCTTTGGATGTGAAGCTGCGACTTTTTGGTTCCATACGCAAATGTTATTTATTTTATCAAACAAAAAAAAAAAAACATTTAAAAATCGTTCTGAATCGATTAACGAGGAATGTGAAGAAAAAATTAAAGATGTATTTGCTGACAGCTTTGAGCAATTCAGAACCAACAAAGCCACTCTAGCATTCATAGTAAATCCTCTCAACACAAATGGTAACGAAATCCACATTGAGCTCTTTGGAATTGATACTGGATCTCTAGAAATGCAATTGATCGATTTAAAAAGAAACTTTGTGGATTGGAAAATTTACAAAGTTGAAAAGCAAGTTAGAAGAGTTGGAGGTCCAGAAATGTATGTACGTAACGCAACAAAAGTGGTTAGCTTTAAAAGAAATGCCGCGAGTTGAGGCACATACATTCGACGCATGGAATAGTCTTCGAGATTGCTACAGTGAGGTACAATATATATTGATAGTGACTATACAACAATAATTACACAAACAGTGATTATTCACTGTTTGATTATTTGACTAAACAGTGATTATACAACAATAATTGTACAAACAATGATTATTCCACTTTAACAAAACAGTGATTATACAACAATAATAATACAAACAGTGATTATTCCACTTTGACAAAAAAAGGATTATACAACAATCATTATACTAACAGTGATTATTCCACTTTTAGAAAACAGTGATTATACAACAATAATTATACAAACAGTGATTATTCTACTTTTAGAAAACAGTGATTATACAACAATAATTATACAAACAGTGATTATTCCACTTTTTAGAAAACAGTTATTATACAACAATGATTATACAAACAGTGATTATTCCACTTTTAGAAAACAGTGATTATACAACAATAATTACACAAACAGTGATTATTCCACTTTTAGAAAACAGTGATTATACAACAATCATTAAACAAACAGTGATTTTTCCACTTTGACAAAACAGTGATTATACAACAATAATTACACAAACAGTCATTATTCCACTTTTAGAAAACAGTGATTATATAACAATAATTATACAACAGTGATTATTCCACTTTGAGAAAACAGTGATTATACAACAATAATTGAACAAACAGTGATTATTCCACTTTTAGAAAACAGAGATTAAACAACAATAATTCTACAAACAGTGATATTATACAAACATACAAACACAATTATACAAACAGTGATTATTCCACTTTTAGAAAACAGTGGTTATACAACAATAATTACACAAACAGTGATTACTCCACTTTTAGAAAACAGTGATTATACAACAATGATTATAAAAACAGTGATTATTCCACTTTTAGAAAACAGTGATTATACAACAATAATTATGCAAACAGTGATTATTCCACTTTTAGAAAACAGCGATTATACAACAATAATTATGCAAACAGTGATTATTTCACTTTGACAAAACAGTGATTATACAACAATAATTATACAAACAGATTATTCCACTTTGACAAAAAAATTATTATACAGCAATCATTATACCAACAGTGATTATTCCACTTTTGGAAAACAGTGATTATACAACAATAATTATACAAGTGATTATTCCACTTTTTGAAAACAGTGATTATGCAACAATAATTATACAAACAGTGATTATTCCTCTTTTAGAAAACAGTGATTATACAACAATAATTATACAAGTGGCTATTCCACTTTTAGAAAACAGTGATTATACAACGATAATTATACAAACAGTGATTATTCCACTTTTAGATAACAGTGATTACACAACAATAATTATACAAACAGTGATTATTCCACTTAGAGAAAACAGTGATAATACAACAGTAATTATACAAACAGAGATTATACCACTTTGACAAAACAGTGATTATACAACAATAATTATACAAACAGTGATTATTCCACTTTTAGAAAACAGTGATTATACAACAATTATTATACAAACAGTGATTATTCCACTTTGACAAAAACAGTTATTATACAGTTATAATTATGCAAACACTGATTATTCGACTTTTAGAAAACAGTGATTATACAACAATAATTGTACAAACAGCGATTATTCCACTTTGACAAAACAGTGATTATACAACAATAATTATACAAACAGATTATTCCACTTTGACAAAAAAAATGATTATACAATAATCATTATACTAACAGTGATTATTCCACTTTTAGAAAGCAGTGATTATACAACAATAATTATACAAGTGATTATTCCACTTTTAGAAAACAGTGATTATACAACAATAATTATACTAACAGTGATAATTCCACTTTGACAAAACAGTTATTATACAGCAATAATTATACAAAGAGAGATTATTCCACTTTTAATTATACAAACAATAATTATACAAGTGATTATTCCACTTTTTTGAAAACAGTGATTATGCAACAATAATTATACAAACAGTGATTATTCCACTTTTAGAAAACAGTGATTATACAACAATAATTATACAAGTGGCTATTCCACTTTTAGAAAACAGTGATTATACAACGATAATTATACAAACAGTGATTATTCCACTTTTAGATAACAGTGATTACACAACAATAATTATACAAACAGTGATTATTCCACTTAGACAAAACAGTGATAATACAACAGTAATTATACAAACAGAGATTATACCACTTTGACAAAACAGTGATTATACAACAATAATTATACAAACAGTGATTATTCCACTTTTAGAAAACAGTGATTATACAACAATTATTATACAAACAGTGATTATTCCACTTTGACAAAACAGTTATTATACAGTTATAATTATGCAAACACTGATTATTCGACTTTTAGAAAACAGTGATTATACAACAATAATTGTACAAACAGCGATTATTCCACTTTGACAAAACAGTGATTATACAACAATAATTATACAAACAGATTATTCCACTTTGACAAAAAAAATGATTATACAATAATCATTATACTAACAGTGATTATTCCACTTTTAGAAAGCAGTGATTATACAACAATAATTATACAAACACTGATTATTCCTCTTTTAGAAAACAGTGATTATACAACAATAATTGTACAAATAGTGATTATTCCACTTTGACAAAACAGTGATTATACAACAATAATTATACAAACAGTGATTATTCCACTTTGACAAAAAAATGATTATACAACAATCAGTATACTAACAGTGATTATTCCACTTTTAGAAAACAGTGTTTATACAACAATAATTATACAAGTGATTATTCCACTTTTTGAAAACAGTATTATTATACAAGTGATTATTCCACTTTTTGAAAACAGTGATTATTCCACTTTTAGAAAACAGTGATTATTCCACTTTTAGAAAACAGTGATTACACAACAATAATTATACAAACAGTGATTATTCCACTTAGACAAAACAGTGATTATACAACAGTAATTATACAAACAGAGATTATTCCACTTTGACAAAAACAGTGATTATACAACAATAATTATACAAGTGGTTATTCCACTTTTAGAAAACAGTGATTATACAACGATAATTCTACAAACAGTGATTATTCCACTTTTAGAAAGCAGTGATTATACAACAATAATTATACAAGTGATTATTCCACTTTTAGAAAACAGTGTTTATACAACAATAATTATACAAACAGTGATTATTCCACTTTGACAAAACAGTTATTATACAGCAGTAATTATACAAAGAGAGAGATTATTCCACTTTTAGAAAACAGTGATTATACAACAATAATTATACAAACACTGATTATTCCTCTTTTAGAAAACAGTGATTATACAACAATAATTGTACAAATAGTGATTATTCCACTTTGACAAAACAGTGATTATACAACAATAATTATACAAACAGTGATTATTCCACTTTGACAAAAAAATGATTATACAACAATCAGTATACTAACAGTGATTATTCCACTTTTTGAAAACAGTGATTATACAACAATAATTATACAAGTGGTTATTCCACTTTTAGAAAACAGTGATTATTCCACTTTTAGAAAACAGTGATTATTCCACTTTTAGAAAACAGTTTTTACACAACAATAATTATACAAACAGTGATTATTCCACTTAGACAAAACAGTGATTATACAACAGTAATTATACAAACAGAGATTATTCCACTTTGACAAAACAGTGATTATACAACAATAATTATACAAGTGGTTATTCCACTTTCAGAAAACAGTGATTATACAACGATAATTCTACAAACAGTGATTATTCCACTTTTAGAAAGCAGTGATTATACAACAATAATTATACAAGTGATTATTCCACTTTTAGAAAACAGTGTTTATAGAACAATAATTATACAAACAGTGATTATTCCACTTTGACAAAACAGTTATTATACAGCAATAATTATACAAAAGAGAGATTATTCCACTTTTAGAAAACAGTGATTATACAACAATAATTATACAAACACTGATTATTCCTCTTTTAGAAAACAGTGATTATACAACAATAATTGTACAAATAGTGATTATTCCACTTTGACAAAACAGTGATTATACAACAATAATTATACAAACAGTGATTATTCCACTCTGACAAAAAAATGATTATACAACAATCAGTATACTAACAGCGATTATTCCACTTTTAGAAAACAGTGTTTATACAACAATAATTATACAAGTGATTATTCCACTTTTTGAAAACAGTGATTATACAACAATAATTATACAAGTGGCTATTCCACTTTTTAGAAAACAGTGATTATACAACGATAATTATACAAACAGTGATTATTCCACTTTTAGATAACAGTGATTACACAACAATAATTATACAAACAGTGATTATTCCACTTAGACAAAACAGTGATAATACAACAGTAATTATACAAACAGAGATTATACCACTTTGACAAAACAGTGATTATACAACAATAATTATACAAACAGTGATTATTCCACTTTTAGAAAACAGTGATTATACAACAATTATTATACAAACAGTGATTATTCCACTTTTGACAAAACAGTTATTATACAGTTATAATTATGCAAACACTGATTATTCGACTTTTAGAAAACAGTGATTATACAACAATAATTGTACAAACAGCGATTATTCCACTTTGACAAAACAGTGATTATATAACAATAATTATACAAACAGATTATTCCACTTTGAAAAAATGATTATACAATAATCATTATACTAACAGTGATTATTCCACTTTTAGAAAGCAGTGATTATACAACAATAATTATACAAGTGATTATTCCACTTTTAGAAAACAGTGATTATACAACAATAATTATACTAACAGTGATTATTCCACTTTGACAAAACAGTTATTATACAGCAATAATTATACAAAGAGAGATTATTCCACTTTTAGAAAACAGTGATTATACAACAATAATTATACAAGTGATTATTCCACTTTTGAAAACAGTGATTATGCAACAATAATTATACAAACAAAGTGATTATTCCACTTTTAGAAAACAGTGATTATACAACAAATAATTATGCAAGTGGCTATTCCACTTTAGAAAACAGTGATTATACAACGATAATTATACAAACAGTGATTATTCCACTTTTTGTAGATAACAGTGATTACACAACAATAATTATACAAAAACAGTGATTATTCCACTTAGACAAAAACAGTGATAATACAACAGTAATTATACAAACAGAGATTATACCACTTTGACAAAAACAGTGATTATACAAAATATAATTATACAAACAGTGATTATTCCACTTTTAGAAAACAGTGATTATACAACAATTATTATACAAACAGTGATTATTCCACTTTGACAAAACAGTTATTATACAGTTATAATTATGCAAACACACTGATTATTCGACTTTTAGAAAACAGTGATTATACAACAATAATTGTACAAACAGCGATTATTCCACTTTGACAAAACAGTGATTATACAACAATAATTATACAAACAGATTATTCCACTTTTGACAAAAAAATGATTTTACAATAATCATTATACTAACAGTGATTATTCCACTTTTAGAAAGCAGTGATTATACAACAATAATTATACAAGTGATTATTCCACTTTAGAAACAGTGTTTATACAACAATAATTATACAAACAGTGATTATTCCACTTTGACAAAACAGTTATTATACAGCAATAATTATACAAAGAGAGATTATTCCACTTTTAGAAAAACAGTGATTATACAACAACAATAATTATACAAACACTGATTATTCCTCTTAGAAAACAGTGATTATACAACAATAATTGTACAAATAGTGATTATTCCACTTGACAAAACAGTGATTATACAACAATAATTATACAAACAGTGATTATTCCACTTTGACAAAAAATGATTATACAACAATCAGTATACTAACAGTGATTATTCCACTTTTAGAAAACAGTGTTTATACAACAATAATTATACAAGTGATTATTCCACTTTTTGAAAACAGTGATTATACAACAATAATTATACAAGTGGTTATTCCACTTTTAGAAAACAGTGATTATTCCACTTTAGAAAACAGTGATTATTCCACTTTTAGAAAACAGTGATTATTCCACTTTTAGAAAACAGTGATTACACAACAATAATTATACAAACAGTGATTATTCCTCTTAGACAAAACAGTGATTATACAACAGCAATTATACAAACAGAGATTATTCACTTTGACAAAACAGTGATTATACAACAATAATTATACAAGTGGTTATTCCACTTTTAGAAACAGTGATTATACAACGATAATTCTACAAACAGTGATTATTCCACTTTTAGAAAACAGTGATTACACAAACAATAATTATACAAACAGTGATTATTCCACTTAGACAAAAACAGTGATTATACAACAGTAATTATACAAACAGAGATTATTCCACTTTGACAAAACAGTGATTATACAACAATAATTATACAAACAGTGATTACACAGAACGCGCTGCAGATAGCGCTGGAATCTCACATGACATCAGCCCAAAAATGCACAGTTCTACGAAACAAAGCAGGAAGATTAGAACAAACTTGAAATTCTCCAAATTTTTAAATATTTTGTAAGTTTTTTATCTGTCCCGATATAAAAGATTCGAATTTGCATTTTTTTCTTTTCAGCGAGTTTATTATGAATGTTATACAATTTCCATCCAACAGTAATAATAATAATAATAATGTATGTAAAACTGGAATCCTTTTGACCCACTTTTTCTTTACTCCTCCAAAGCTGCAACTTCGTTTCAAAATTTCTTATTGATTTTAAAAACGAATATCATTTCAATGCACATATATAAATTCTAATAATGAATGCATGAAACAAAAATTGATATGAAAGTGAAGGGTCGGAACACATGAAACCAAAAATTTATTTTTTTTTCCATGTAATTTATTGAATTCTAAACGATTAAAGTTTATTTAACGAGATTATTTAACATTAGTTATTTAACGAAGCGATTAATGAATTATTTTGAAAGAAAATAGTTTGTAAACGAATAGTTTTTCGTGAAAAATCACTTTTAAAAGAAATATTTTTTTTAAAAATGTTTATTTTTATTAAAACGTGTTATTTCTGTCTTCGTGCTTGATATTGTAATTAATAAATTTTTTTTTTTCGGGTTTCATTCACTTATTTAATGTTAAATTCTGATATTGAATATCATTAATTCTGGGATGAAATATATAATCGAATAATAGTATTTTGATGCTTTGTATTTGATAGCATAATTTTGTGAATAAGGGGCATATTTAGATAGTTTTTGTCTGTTTTCGTTCATATTAAATAAAAAGATGTAATTTTTATCTATAAAATAAAATTTATTGGAACATTTTTCCTATAAATTTTCTTTTGAATTCTAATTTAAATCTTCATAGGTATTTCTTCTTAAATATTTCAGTTTATTAAATTTCGTTATTTAATCAAATCGATCCATTTTGGTCTGTATGGGCTGCTAGTTAAAAATGCATTGTATATTAATGGGGGAAAAAAGTTGTTAAAAAAGATAACTTCTGCTCAAATACTTTCATGTTGTCTTGAAATCCTGGAAAATAAAAACACTAAAAATGTATTTATTTGATTTTTTTTTTTTCCAGTGACTTCGGCACTTTCTCCAGTGAAATGACTCCCCAAAAGCGATTTAATGGCAAGAGCAGTACTGGGTCTCAGTACTCCAATGGATACAACACAGGTGCCTTCTATTCAGTACTCTATTCCTTATTGCTATATTTTTGTTGTTCGTTGGACTTTTTAAACTACGGTTAATTGTCTTTTGAAACAATACGTGCATTTTTGATGATCCAGCTATACTACTGTGTCTATACTACTACTACTAATGATTATTTTTTAAATAATTTTGAGGGAATTTAATTAGTACATACGTGTAAAATACTTAGAAAAATTAAATTTACATTTGTTAACATCTAAAGAGACGAACCGTTTCTTTTGAAAATTGCTGTTAGATAGTAGGCCGACAGCATAGAGTAGTAACGACTGACAGTAAATAGTGCTTTATAAGTTCTCATCGCATGAGTTAAACCAAGAAAAACCCTGAAATAAATACTGAAATTAATTCGAAATACAATCTGTTCTACAATGCACTACTGCTGTGTCCAAAAGTAAGATCCGTTTTCACTTAATTTCCCGGGCATACGGTATTTCAATTTTTTTCTTCTTTTTATGTTGTTACTGTCCTTGACATTTTGGTCTCTCAAAACCAAGTGTAACTCAAACACTGATGAATATTTTGGCGTGAAATTTCACACTGATGTCAAGGACAGTGCCAACAACCTAAAAAGAAAAACAAAATTGAAATTCCATAAGCCCCGGAATTTTAAATTGAAAACTGGTCTTACTTTTTGGACACAGTAGTAGTATGTTTATCAAAATGCACAATTTTTTTTTTTTTTAATGTTTGTGTAGTTTTAAATAATAGAGTTTTAGATAGAGGCTCAGTCCGCAGCCACCGTTACGTCCGTAGCTTTTTCTCCCTGTTTTATGAGCATGCGCGCTAGGGGAGAAAAAGCTAACGGACGTCCTACGGTAACTAACGTACGGTATGCAAAAACTCCTCTAATGAATGAATGAATTTATTTTTCCTTCATTCCAAGTAGGTAGAAATCGGGTACCTTCTTGTTTGCAAAGAATGCCATTCGGTTGATATTTCAGCATTAATAAATATTCATTTGCTGCCAAAGTACTATACTAAACAAATACTACATTTAATATTTTTATATAAGAATGAAATTCCCAAAATGTGATCCGTTTACAAATTCAAAGGTGATTTCGAACACACGTTGGCAATATCTTGTTTCCTACAGCGCCATCTAGTGATCGGTTAAGATATTGAAATGTGACGGAATTGAGCAGTATTTTAGTTTTTCACCCTTTTTTCCGATGTTCTATTTCATTCAATAATGGTGAAAAAATAGTATTGTTAGAGCCAAGAGTATTTTATATGAGTAGGAATATTTATTGTGTTTCGAAAATTTTTTATTTCTTCTTAAATCCTGTTGAACAATGCGTTTTTTTTTTTTTTTTTTTCCTGCTAACATAACATTTTAAATTTTGTTTGTACTATTAACATAAGACTTGATTTAAATTTTGTTTGTACTGTTATTTTGATTATTGTATTAGTAAAACTGCTGACTATTGAAATGACGTTGACATGTTGTTGAGGTCTTATGAATAAATTTTTTTTATATCGGTGATATTAGAGTTTTTTTTGCATAACGTTTTTACGCCGCGCATAGGGAAACATTGACCTTATTGCGCATGCTTATCTGTAATACTGCACTACTCAGCTATTCCTATGGGCATGCGCGCTAGAAGAAAAATATCGGACGATAAAACCCATTATGCAAAAACTCTCTACGTATTTAATTGGTAAAAAAAAAAAAAAATAATAATAATAATAATAAAAGTTAATTTCATTAAACAAAATGACCGAAAGTCCTTAGAAAATGCAGAAAGAGTGGTGACAGTGGCGGAACGCCCTCATGGGACTCGAACGCATCCGGAGGTGAATCAGAAATGCGTTCAGTGTTGCAGTTTTCGAAATTTTATTTTCACCACACGTAACGTGCAACAAAAAAATGGCAACAAAACCCAAGTGATATCAGAACGCCTTATTCACTGCATTAGGTAATAACCATGAAAAAAAAAGACTTGCTGGGGTGTCCACCTGCGAGCAGGGTGTTTGACCTTTGGTCACAAATGTGTGGTCCGGAAGCCGCTCAGTCATCCCTCCGCGGGCGTGGCTTTTCGAAATCAGAGCGTGCATCCTCTGTGTCGCAAACGATCCGTTCTCATTCCCCTCCACATCTCTCTCCCCGCAGATCCCAGCAGCGACTCCGGCGAGCACTACCCCACCTACCTGCTGGAGCACCTGGCCACCTTTCTCAGTAGGATCCCAGTTCGGTAAGTCCCCTTCTTCTGGTCCCCAGAACAACGCCTATCGGGCAACTTTTTACATCCCTACGCAACTTCAAAATGGAATCGAAGTTTAAAATCATCATAAATAGTTTTTTTTTTTTTTTCCTCTTAATTGCAAACATTCATTTTGGTTTTTTTTTTTATTTCATTCGTTTGTTCATGTTTTCAGCGCATCTTAAAAATTCTCAGGCAATATCCTTCATTATTATTATTTTGATTTTTGTTGGTACCTTTTCTTTTCCCATGTCAAACAATGTTCTTAATCATGTTCAATGCTTGTCAAGCAATGTTGTTCTCCATTGTTGTTAATCATGTTTCTCTTTATATTCAAGCTATTTTCATTTTAAGCAGAGCAGAGATCGCTTCGCTATCAGTCACACTTGTAACTATTCAGCTTAGAAGGCAACTTACAATGGTACTTAATGGGTGAAACCCGAAACGCCAACCCAATAACATCCATTCTTTTCGGCAGCACTATCTTTGCAATGGATGCGCTGCTTACGTAAACGT